>CM014085.1:36715528-36755528 GCA_004119915.2 Collichthys lucidus
GACCAAAGAGTGACCAAAGAGACCAGAGAGACCAAAGAGACCAAGGAGACACCAAGGAGACCAAGGAGACCAGAGAGACCAAGGAGACCAAAGAGACACCAAGGAGACCAAGGAGACCAGAGAGACCAGAGAGACCAAAGAGACCAGAGAGACCAGAGACCAAAGAGACCAGAGAGACCAAGGAGACCAAAGAGACACCAAGGAGACCAAGGAGACCAGAGAGACCAGAGAGACCAAAGAGACCAGAGAGACCAGAGAGACCAGAGAGTGACCAGAGAGACCAGAGAGACCAAAGAGACCAGAGAGACCAAAGAGACCAGAGAGACCAAAGAGACCAAAGAGTGACCAAAGAGACACCAAAGAGACCAGAGAGACCAAAGAGACCAAAGAGTGACCAAAGAGACACCAAGGAGACCAAGGAGACCAAAGAGACACCAAGGAGACCAAGGAGACCAAAGAGACACCAAGGAGACCAAGGAGACCAGAGAGACCAGAGAGACCAAAGAGACCAGAGAGACCAGAGAGACCAGAGAGTGACCAGAGAGACCAGAGAGACCAAAGAGACCAGAGAGACCAAAGAGACCAGAGAGACACCAAAGAGACCAGAGAGACCAAAGAAACCAAAGAGTGACCAAAGAGACACCAAAGAGACCAAGGAGACCAAAGAGACACCAAGGAGACCAAGGAGACCAAAGAGACCAAAGAGACCAGAGAGACCAAAGAGACACCAAAGAGACCAGAGAGACCAAAGAGACCAAAGAGTGACCAAAGAGACACCAAAGAGACCAAGGAGACCAAAGAGACACCAAGGAGACCAAGGAGACCAGAGAGACCAGAGAGACCAAAGAGACCAGAGAGACCAAAGAGACCAAAGACACCAAAGAGACCAGAGAGACCAGAGACACCAGAGAGACCAGAGAGACCAGAGAGTCATTTATGATGACATAAAGTTCATAATTATGTTGAATGGGTCTGTGCTTTTATTTTGAAAAACGCTAGCAGAAGTCTGACGTCAGTAACATGACGTATTGATTATAAATCAGGTGATGACAGGAAGTGATCGATATGTGATTGTAAGGGCGCGTGCTGCGGTAAAGTAGATCCAGGCTTTGCCCGTCCCGTCCCGTCCCGCCGCAGACTCTGCGCGGCTCTGCGGGACTTTGGCGCAGTTTGTCCCGGCATCACATCCTGACTCAGCGCTATGACGGACTGATGCCGCACCATGACGTCACACCTCACACCGCGTGCTCACAGATAACTCACTGTTTACGTCACAAACGCACGAAGAAGAAGCACAGAGACACATTTTAACAGAAGAAGAAGAAGAACGAGAGTACTCACTCCATGTCTGACCGTAGATCAGTCCGCTGCAGCCCCGAGACACCGACACACTGAGGGGAGGACAGAGGGGAGGAGAGAGGGAGGGGAGAGGGAGGGGAGAGGGGAGAGAGAGGAGAGAGAGAGGGGAGAGAGAGGGAGGGAGGGAGGGGAGAGAGAGAGGGGAGACTGAGGGAGGGGAGAGGGAGGGGAGAGGGAGGAGAGAGGGAGGGGAGAGAGGGAGAGAGGGAGGGAGGGAGGGGAGAGGGAGGAGAGAGAGAGGAGAGGGAGGGGAGAGAGAGAGAGACAGGCAGGGAACCGCCCACTGAGAGAGAGACAGGCAGGGAACCGCCCACTGAGAGAGAGACAGGCAGGGAACCGTCCACTAAGAGAGAGACAGGCAGGGAACTGTCCACTAAGAGAGAGAGACAGGCAGGGAACTGTCCACTAAGAGAGAGAGACAGGCAGGGAACTGTCCACTAAGAGAGAGAGACAGGCAGGGAACTGTCCACTAAGAGAGAGACAGGCAGGGAACTGTCCACTAAGAGAGAGAGACAGGCAGGGAACTGTCCACTGAGAGAGACAGAGAGAGAGACAACAGACACACAGCGGATAGACAAGACAGACAACAGACAGCCAGATAAGTCAATCAACAGACATATAACAGACAGATAATGGATAAACCAAGATTAACTAGCCCATGTTACCAATTTAGTTAAACTGGTTCAATTAGTTCATGCTGAGAGTCAAACATTAACAATCAATTATCTAACTGATCCCTGATTAGCCAGTTTAATGAGTGTTTGTGTCCAGCAGAGGGCAGTGTCACACACACACACACACACACACCACACACACACACACACACACACCACACACACACACACACACACACACACACACCACAACAAACACACACACACAACACCACACACACCACACACACACACACACACCACACACACACACACACACACTTTCAGAAAAAAAAACACACAGCAGACTCTGTTAAAGGGCTACATTTATTTTGAAAATCATCAAAATTAGTGTTTCAATACAGACTCTGTGTTTGTGTGTGTGTGTGTGTGTGTGTGTGTTTGTGTGTGTGTTTGTGTGTGTTATGGCTTCACAACATTTTGGAAAAAAAAAAAGTTGAAAATTTCATTTGAAGTTTTGATTTCATGAAAATAAAATAATAAATTTGATCAATTTAAAAGAATTAAATATTCGTAAAATACGTTGACGTTATTTCAGCGTTAATTCTGAACACTTGATTAACGTTTGAAATGAACTCGTTAACAGTAACGAGGGGGTGTGGCTCATAAAAACATTGTTGTTATCGTCCAATCAGAACACTGCGTTCAATCTCAATAAAACGTTTAAAAAGTGTTGAAGCTTCACGATCCGAATCAAACTTCATTTAAAATCAGCCGATTAGCGAGGAGCTCGTACCAAAACAAGGAAATAAATAAATAAGTTACAGCTCAAAAATTTTCAATGTTTCAGTCGACAACTTCAAAATAAAACGATCGTGGAACATTCTGAACTGATCGATGAATTATTCCCAACAGATCAGATGGCTGCTTTACAACTACAAGTCCCAGAATGCACTGCTGTACAAACCATCCAATCAGAGCTCCGGACTCTGTTGCCAGGCGGACAACAGGCCCTGACTCTTAGACTCGAGTGCGGTCGAATAATTACCCCCTATGTCTCCTATGTCCTCTCCTTACCACTTTACTTGACAGGTGATAAGGAGTGAGGAGACATGTGGGGCGGAGTTCAGACGATCCTACGTCAGGATGTGACGGAGGATGTTATTAATGACGTGATCTGTTAAAACTACAAAGTAGCCTGATGGACTACAAACAGCTCCATGTTGTCAATGATGATGATCTGACTTCATCATTGTCAGGATCAAAATAATGAATGAACGTTGTGACTCGTCGCTCTCCCTCAATGTTAATCAGCAACGGTAACTTCATGATGATCTGCAGGACGCTGGATGGCACAGTTACAAAAGTTTTTACTGTGTGTGAACGCAGAGAACACAGTCAACAAGAGAACGACATCATCTCCTTTCCTTTCCTAACGGATGGTCCAGTGTGTCCTCTGAAGGAGACAGGAGAGGAAGCATTGAAGCTCCTTTCCTTATTCAGAGGATTCAAACAGCTGATCGTGATGGACACATTACTAGTTCAGCTGTTTCACTCAGTGACGAGCAAAAAGACTATTCGACCGCACCCACGATTAAATCCGTGAAGCAGCAGATGAGGCTCATGGGAAATGTAGTTTTTAAAGTTGGAGACCAAACTGAGGGGAATATATCTGCCTATAGACCCAACAGAACCTACAGGTTCTGCAGGACCTACAGGACCTACAGAACCTACAGGTTCTGCAGGTCCTGCAGGTTCTGTAGGTTCTGTAGGTCCTGCAGGTTCTACAGAACCTGCCAATGGTTCAGAGTTCAACCGCGGAAATGTTTGTGGTCTGCGCTCCGTGCTGTGTGCAGGCGTGTTTGATCACATGATTAAACTGATCACATTGCTGTTCACATGGTCCCTAACGTTGAAGACGAGTTCCCGTCTGCTGGATCAGAACCGTGATGTCACATTAACAAGGATCTGAGGAGATGAACGACAAAGGTGACAGACAAAGAACAAGAACAGAGTGAAGAGGTGATCAAACAGATTTTAAATGATTAAAGACGAAACAAGAAGAACCTCTGAGAGCAAAGTTCTGTGACCGGACGTTTGGTCTGGGAACACGGGCAGACCGACAGAGACCAACAGCACCAGGGTCACTTTTCCTGATGGAACGATGAGCACACCTGAGCACTATTGGCTGCCGTAAACATCAGTCAACCACTTAACGTCCACAGCAAGGCGCTGCCTGACATCATGTTTATATGAAGCTATTAAATCCGAGACGTTAGCGATAATATCCAGCACTGCTAACGTGCTAATGTTTGTTAGCATGTAAGATGACGGTCCTGATCCAGCAGACAGGAAGTGACAGGAAGTAACCACGCAGTAATGTCACACAGGTGTAGGAAATGGAACCGTTAGTTAATGTGGACTGCGGACTAACTGAGCATGCTCAATGAAATGACTCATCTGAAGGAGGCGGGGGCTTTTAGGGTCAGCTGAGGGTCAGTTTGTTTTAAAGGACACCTGGTCGGACACACCCTTTCATTGGTCCGCATGTAACCATGGCAACAACAAATGTCTCTCTGTGTCCTTGTCCACCTATAGAGGTCATGTGAGGTGGGCGGGGCTTCAGAATTCGACCTTGCAGGCGGGGAAGGTCTCTTCCTGCATGGCGACGGTGCTGTTGCTGCCCAGCACTGTGATTGACAGCTCCCTCTGCCTGTCGTGGGTCTCCTGGTACCACTCGTGCATCACCAGTGAATCAAACGTCGGGATCAGGGTCACCTGAGGGCAGGTTGGAGAAACAGACCAATCAGCGAAGAGCTTAGAGGAAGCTGAAGCTCCCAGACGGTGTGTTTACTGACCTGGACCTCGGGCCAGCTGCTCTTCCCCTCCAGCAGAGCGTCCAGGATGCTCCTCATCGATGCTTCCTTCACCGAATCGTTGCCGCTGACGATGTAATGCGAGGAACGAAGACGCCGGAAGAACTCTGGGTCCACCGTGGAGGAGGCGGCGCCAGATGGCAGATAGGCCAGGTCCACGTAGACCACAGAACCATCAGAACCAGAAGCTCTGGAAGCTGGAAGAAGTCAGGAGAACCAGATTAAGACAATGATCAGTCACCAAGGACTGGGGCTGATCTTAAACTGTTCAAGATGTCAGCTGACAAAAACAAACAATATGTCGACCTTTAAAGCAAATAATTTAAACTTTATTGACAAGGTTGGATGTCGTCTTCAGACTGCATCAGCTACCTGAGGATGGAGGTTTTGCAGTTCCTATCCTGGAGCCTCCGAGTGAACTTCTTGTTGACGGCTTCGTGTCGAGGCTGGCAGTTGTCTTCAGTGACCCCGTGGAGCTGCCGACCTTGGTCTTTCCGTTCTGGGCTGCGGTGCTTCCGGAGGGCGCCTTCTGCGTCGTACTCATCGGCTTCTTGATCTTGGCACTTGAACTTTTCAGGTTTTTGCGGTCAGCCTCTGTGTCGGCCATGCAGGCTCCAGGCTGGGGTGGTAATGGGGGCAAATCCTTGACTGGGGCAGGTGGCGGGTCGTGGGAGGAAAGCTGTCCTCCCATATGGGAGTAGTGCTGGGCGGGGTGATCATGTGGGAAAAGGCCACTGGAGTCATCATCAGAGTCGACATCTGCTGTGATAGAGGGACACTCCTCGGTGTTGGGGGGGATGTCAGAGTCCGTGGCCGTCGGCAGGGACTCGCTGACGGATGTAGGCGGAGTTTCCTGACTGTAGGCTGAAGGGCGATCGCTGCTACTCTGATCCTGTGAGTGATTGTTGTTGTCGGAGAGGCCCGGCGAGGTTTGGGCGGTGAGGCTGGTGCTGACGTGCTGATGATGGTTCTCTGGAGTCCTCGTGTGCTGGAACTCACAAGGTGACACCAAGCAGAGGTCTACATCATGTGGAACATCTGAGATGAGCTCCGACATCCCGTAGATGTGTTTCTCCAGTCTCTCACAACGGCCATTATGGTTTGACCTCAGAGGTAAGGACATCCCAGTGTTGGAGTCCAAGTCACTAACAAGTCCGTTAGAGTAGACTCTGTCTCCCATGAGCCCTTTGGGTGAGGCGGCAGTGGGTGGCAACATCTGCTCCAAAGAAAAAGACAAAGATTCATCAACCTCTGTTGAGTGTGGAGAGCCGACCTCAGCCGGCATGGAGGTCATGGTGGAGGAGGAGTCTGGCATAATGTCTTTGAACGGGCTGAGCGTCAAGACGCTGGACTGTTTGTCCTGAGAGGACGTGGAGTTTTCTAGACCTTCCCTCAGAGAGCTCAGGTCAGACGTCCTACAAGAACCTCCATGGTTGTAATCTTCAAAGCCCAGACTGGATCCTCTTAGGCCAAGGCTGCCGTCCTCTCCTGAACCCCGGAGGTCCTCTTCAGGGGACTGATGGAGAGCCTCTGAGACACCTCCGGCTGGTGGGTCAAAGTTAACACTGAGATCACCTTTTGGCGTCTTGGAAAGAGGCGAGCAGGCGCTGGAGGCTTCCTGGTCTGTCTCCAAACAGCGAAACTTCTCTGGACTCTCAGCGGTCGAGGTCTGGTTCCTGTTGGCCTCAGCTCCATCAGAATTAATTACCTCAGGAAGCTTCGAGTTTTGGCCGCTGTTCCCGTTGTTATCGTCCAGTCTCAGTCTTTCACACTCAGCGGTCATGTCATCAGGTGTGGACACCTTGGAGCGATCAGCCTCCTTCTGGTTGTCCGGCTCCTTTGGACCTGGTTTACCTCTGGTCCCTTTAATCAAAGTGTCTTTCTTTGACAGAGTCCCGTCTTTCTTGAGAGTCCCAGTCTTTCCTGAAACTTTCCTCAGCTCTGTACTAGTTGTTGATGCAGAACCCGAAGCCTTCTTCATCTCTTTAACAGCTGGTTTAGCTGGTTTCTTCTTCTGCCTTCACTTCCTTCTTGTTGTCTTTCTTTGGGTCAGGTTTGATTTCTTTCTTTGGTTTTGAAATCACGGTTTCCTTCTTTACTGTTTCTTTCTTCTTCTCTACACTGTCTTCTTTCTTTGGACCGAGCTTCTCGTCCTTCTTCACCTCCTTCTTCTCATCTTTTGATCCGTCTTTCTTTGGAGGAACCTTTTCAGCAGGTTTAGTTGTCTTTGGTTTTCCCTCTCCATCCTTCAGTTTGGACTTTTCTTCCCCATCCTTCTTGTCTTTAGGCACACTCTCGCTCTGTGGTTTTGGCTTCATCTTCACTTCCTGTTTTTTTAAATCTACTCGTCCGAGCTTGTCTTTCTGTAAGGCACTGCTGGGTCTGAAGTCTTTGGACTGAGACTTGAGACTTTCCCGACTTTCTGCTCTTTTAGGTTGTTTAGGTGTTTCTAAATCCTTCAAACACACCACAGGATGTTTGAGGAAGTCTAGATGTTTCAGTTTCTCCAGCCCGTCCATTATTTTGCTCTGTGGTGTGCAGCCCGGGAACAGGACTCGGATGATCTTCTCATGAGGGTTGGACGGATGCCAGACCAGCAGAGCACAGATGGAGACAAGGCACGTTAGCGGAAGATTGGAGCCCTTCACATTCGATCCACTATTTGGCCAAACCTGCATTAGAGCTTCAAGGTTTTTGCTGCCACCTACTGGATTCAGCGTGTACAGCTCAAGGCAGCCGACTCCCATCTTTTGAAACAGGATCACTGGTTCTATACTAGGCCCGTTGGACCGGCTGATCAGTTCTGGTCTGATTGATAGTGTCTGTAAGTGCTGCAGAGTGAGCGCCACCTGGTCACAACTCCTCATCTCGCAAGGATCTCCCTGTATGGACTTCAGTCTGTCAGGAGCATTGAGGAAGACCACCCCAATCTCAGGGGAGATCAGGTTCTTCGTCCAGTCCTCTTCAGGTCCAGCAGACTCTTCCTCCTGCTCGGCTACTTTCCTAAGCAGCAGACTGTTCAGCCCGGGTAGGTTGTCCACGCCGATGTGAGTCAGGAGCACCGAGTCAATCCGGTCCAGATGTCGAACTAGTTTCCAGAAGCAGGACCGGGAATCTGAGCCGCCGTTCACTAACACGTTAAAACCGTTAACAGCAAAGAAGGCAGAGTCTCCCCTCCCACCGGGGAAGATGTAGCAACAAGGCCGCGACAGTTTAAGGAATCCTACGGTGCTCGGCGGCTCCAGGAGCTCAAAGGGCGACTCGGGCTCCAGCGACTCGAGGAGAGGTACTCGGTGAACTCCTGCAGACCCTCCATTTCAGGGAGAACGGGGGGTGGGTTGATCTGGATGTTTATGAAGTCCTGCAGGTTGTGTTTGGCCAACACAGAGTCCTTCCAGAGACCAAAGTTTGGACAGCTGAGGGTGAGGCTGGCCTTCAGCGCCGGGTCAGCAGAACTCAGCAACTCTCCGACCTGTCGGGACAAAACCACATGACCAATGAACAATCGTGATGAGATATCAGACCAAGCAAACAGACTCTCAGGGAGTGATGACAGTTTACTGAATACAGAAGTATTGACCCAGTTTGAAGAGATGGAACCAAAGTTTAGCATTAGTTTCTGTTGGCGTGGTTTAGTGTCGTACAGATACACAGACTCGTCTTACCTCCTCGTCGGAGAAGATGTGGATGAAGTGGTCGAGGGAGAAGCTGCCTCGCTGTAACACGATGTCTCCGCTGTCTTCGACACACTGACCCGCCAGAACCAGAAGTTTGTGTCGGGACGAATCACAGACGAGTCGCCTGACCTGAACACAGACAGGAGTCTGATCACATGACCTCAAAGCGACACAACAAATGTTCTACAGACCAACCCGGTTCTGTTTCATCTCTTACCTCTGAGCAGACGAAGTCATGAGCCGGGTTCACCACGACCAGAACATCCAGAACGTCTCCGCTGTGCTGCAGAGTCCGCTGACCTGCAGGGAGAACACATCAGCTGATCACAGAACTAGAACCAGAACTGGGCTAACAGCTATCTAGTACTTTTACTTTAGTACTGCTCTGATCTGAGGTACATAGAGTATTTATACTCGACTACATCTCAGAGGTTTGCACTTAGGTTTGTTACTTTTTTTAGTCACCTCCTGTCCGGTGAAACCTTGCTGCGTTTATGTTCGTCATATAATGGAAACATAAATATAACCAATCAATGAGTGTGTGTGTGTGTGTGTGTGTGTGTGTGTGTGTGTGTGTGTGTGTGTGTGTGTGTGTGTGTGTGTGTGCGCCTGTGTGTGTGTCAGCCGGGTCTCAGCTGACTCTTCGTGTGTTGATCAGAACAAACTGATGATTGTTGTTTGAGCGTACCAACGAGATGAACAACATCAAACTGTGTGTGTTCTAACGATGAGGTCATGAGGACACTTTGTGTCACAGGACAGGAACGTCAAAACAATCTGGTTGTTTAGGTGTGAAGAGTCCAGAACCAGACCAGGACTCCTGCAGACTGTCTGTCCACTCACCTGGGACATGTTCTGACAGGAAGGCCGAGTGTCGGGACACAAAGAGCTTCAGCTGCTGATCCAGAACCGAAACATCCAGATCCACGGGCCAGCACCGCACACCTGCAACACACACACACACACGACATGCTCTGCTCTGATTGGTTGGAGTTAAACTTTCAACTGCTCCATCAGTTTCCTCTCTGTCACATGACATGTTTCCTCCTCTGCAAACAGGAAGCTGGTGATATTTAGTAACACCACTTCCTCTTTGAGTCGGATAACACAACGTCATATCACCAGGCCAAAAACAGCCAGAGAAAAGTCAGAGAACAGTCTGAGAACAACCAGAGACCAGTCAGAGAAAAGTCAGAGAACAGTCTGAGGAGAACCAGAGAACAGCCAGAGAACAGCCAGAGAAAGTCAGAGAAGAACCAGAGAACAGTCAGAGAACAGTCTGAGAACAACCAGAGAACAGCCCAGAAAAGTCAGAGAGAACCAGAAACAGAAGAAAGTCTAGAACAACCCAGAGAAGAACCAGAGTCAGAGAAAAGTCAGAGAACAACCAGAGAACAACCAGAGACAGTCTGAGAACAACCAGAGAGAACCAGAGACCAGTCAGAGAAAAGTCAGAGAAACAGTCTGAGAAGAACCAGAGAACAGTCAGAGAACAGTCAGAGAACAACCGAGAACTGTCTGAGAAGAACCAGAGAACAGTCAGAGAACAGTCAGAACAGTCAGAGAACAGTCAGAACAGTCAGAGAAAGGTTAGAGAACTGTCGGAGAACAGTCAGAGAACTGTCGGAGAACAGTCAGAGAACTGTCGGAGAACAGTCAGAGAACTGTTGGAGAACAGTCAGAGAACTGTTGGAGAACAGTCAGAGAACTGTCGGAGAAAGGTTAGAGAACTGTCGTAGAACAGTCAGAGAACAGTCTGAGAACAGCCAGAGAAGAACCAGAGACCAGTCAGAGAAAAGTCAGAGAAGAACCAGAGAACAGTCAGAGAACAGTCTGAGAAGAACCAGAGAACAGCCAGAGAAAAGTCAGAGAACAACCAGAGAACAGTCTGAGAACAGTCTGAGAACAGTCAGAGAACAACCAGAGAAAAACCAGAGACCAGTCAGAGAAAAGTCAGAGAAGAACCAGAGAACAGTCAGAGAACAGTCTGAGAAGAACCAGAGAACAGCCAGAGAAAAGTCAGAGAACAACCAGAGAACAGTCTGAGAACAGTCTGAGAACAGTCAGAGAACAACCAGAGAAAAACCAGAGACCAGTCAGAGAAAAGTCAGAGAACAACCAGAGAACAGTCAGAGAACAGTCTGAGAAGAACCAGAGAACAGCCAGAGAAAAGTCAGAGAACAACCAGAGAACAGTCTGAGAACAACCAGAGAACAGTCTGAGAACAGTCTGAGAACAGTCAGAGAACAACTAGAGAACAGTCTGAGAACTGTCTGAGAACTGTCGGAGAAAGGTTAGAGAACTGTCGGAGAACTGTCGGAGAAAGGTTAGAGAACTGTCGGAGAACAGTCAGAGAAAAGTCAGAGAACAGTCAGAGAACAACCAGAGAAAAACCAGAGACCAGTCAGAGAAAAGTCAGAGAACAGTCTGAGAAGAACCAGAGAACAGCCAGAGAACAGCCAGAGAACAGCCAGAGAACAACCAGAGAACAACCAGAGAACAACCAGAGAACAACCAGAGAACAGTCTGAGAACTGTCTGAGAACTGTCGGAGAAGGTTAGAGAACTGTCGGAGAACTGTCGGAGAAGGTTAGAGAACTGTCGGAGAACAGTCAGAGAAAAGTCAGAGAACAGTCTGAGAAGAACCAGAGAACAGCCAGAGAAAAGTCAGAGAACAACCAGAGAACTGTCGGAGAAAGGTTAGAGAACTGTCGGAGAACAGTCAGAGAACAGTCAGAGAACAGTCTGAGAAGAACCAGAGAACAGCCAGAGAAAAGTCAGAGAACAACCAGAGAACTGTCGGAGAACAGTCAGAGAACTGTCGGAGAACTGTCAGAGACCAGTTCTGGACCGTATCTCATACACTATATTTTTTTAATTATTGATGATGAAACTTTTACAGGAAACAAAAGGAAGCTCTACAAAATAAAACTACAACATCCAGTGGAAGGACTTTTCAAAATAAAGGTCACATCAGAGGACAAAAACGTTTTTAAAAACGTCAGTTCTTCCTGATGACGCCAGCTGAGGTTGCATGGATGCCATCAACTGTTTAGTTCGACACACCTTCATCGGAACCTGCGGACCGGATATCCGCTCTCAAAGCAGCTCTAAATGTAACCACAAAAGAACAAACAGCTGCTGCACAGCTGATCCACAACACCGAGCCCCGTTACTCCGTTACTGCGTTACTCCGTTAGCTTTATTTAGCAGCTAACGTTGTAGTTTAAGTAGTTTCAACTACAAACAAACGTTCTGCAGAGGTTACCTTACGTTGTTCAGACGTTACTTTAACGTTGTTCAGACGTTACTTTAACGTTGTATGGACGTTATTAATGTAATGTTCGGGAGTAGTCCGGGTCAGAACCGGGACGGGCAGCAGCGACGTCATCTCTTCTTCTTCACGGGTTTTATTGTGAAGGGCCGCGCGCACTTCCCGCCCTGTGGACCGGGGCTGCAGCTCGGTTCTGGTCTCCGGTACCGGTTAACTTTACCACAACTTACCGGACTCTATCTGCCGCAGCAGCCGCTCCAGCAGCCCGCGGGGCGCAGCGCTCCCACCACCACCAGCACCGAATAATCCGCGCAGTCGGGAGGACCAGAGGGAGAAGAACCGGAACCGGGACCGCCGCCCCGCTCTGTCGCTGCTGCCGCCATCATGGTGTGGACTGTCCACTAATGACGTCAGTCGGACACAAACACAGGCCCCGCCCACTGCTAGAAGAGGCGGGAAAACGTTAACTAGCATCTAGGGCGGCCAATCAGAGAAGAGAACACAGCAGCGGTACGGAAAGGTGGCCAATCAGACCAGAGAGATGCGTTCACGGGCTCCTGAGGATAAATCAGCACCGACACCGTTCTGGTTCTGGTTCTGGTTCTACCTCGATAAAAGTTTAAAAACAGATTTCACACATGTTGTAAAAATAAATACAAATCAGATTATTGATCAGTTTATTACTCTCTGCTGTGTTAAATATTATACTTTTGTATGACGTCACTGAAACATTGTTAAAACTTTAAACAAACGTTTTAATAGAAAAAAGAAACAAACATGAAATGAACTATAAACTTGATAAAAACACAAGATATTATATTTTATATCATCTTATTATTATTGTATTATATTATTTTTCACTGTTAGATTTTATAGTATTTATTGAACTTCTGGATATGAATCATTTAGTTTTTAAGTGATTCAGGATCGTTGGTTATATATATTTGATCAAATATATTTTTGTGCTGTTGTAACGAGTAAATGGTATAATCAGATATATTCTCAGGCGGTTTGTTATTGAGATGTGGTGAACTCGGTATTTCCTACAGTTTGTGTGACATGTGAACGAAACACTCCGCGTCACTGCTCCAACATGGCGGCGCCCATGCCTGGCAGATGTGGCTTCTTCGTGGAGAAAAAAAAACGTTTCTGCAAAATGCTCGTGAGTGGCGGGAAAACCTACTGCGGGGAGCACGCGACGGTGAGTCACGTCACAGAGCAGAGACACACCTGTAATATGAGTTACACACTCACACACACACACTCTCTCTCTCTGTCTCTCTCTCTCTCTCTCTCTCTCTCTCTCTCTCTCTCCTCTCTCTCTCTCTCTCTCTCTCTCTCTCTCTCTCTCTCTCTCTCACACACACACTCTCACACACACTCTCTCTCTCTCTCTCACACCACACACACAATCACACAGCTGCTTCACAGGTGAGCTGTGATGTCATATAGGGTCTGTTTTCCTGTTTCCAGGTGGAAGTTGGAGCAGGAGGATCGCGTGTCCTCTGGACCCCAAACAGTGAGTCATCAATAATCAATCAGGTGATCGATCAGGTGATCGGATGCATGTTAACGACTTCCTGTTTGTTTCAGCACTGTCAGTGAAGACAAGCTGGACAAACACCTGAAGAGATGTAACTCGAGAGAGAAAGCCAAACCTGTGAGACACGCCCACATTTACCTGACTTCATTCTGCTTTCTATATGTACTGCAGGAAGTACTGCAGTAAACGCAGTATTACCACACGGTACAAATACTTCATCAAGTGTTTAATCTAACCTGCAGGTTTATTATGTGGAGAACATCAACTCTGGATCAGGTGACACAGATGAGGCGCTCCAACAGTTAACCAGAACACAGGTGAACTTTACCTGAAGTGCGTGTGTTTGTTTCAGGTGTTTGTTTCAGGTGTGTGTGTGTTTGTTTCAGGTGCGTGTGTTTGTTTCAGGTCCGTGTGTTTGTTTCAGGTGTGCATGTGTGTGTTTGTTTCAGGTGCGTGTGTTTGTTTCAGGTGCGTGTGTTTGTTTCAGGTGTGCATGTGTGTGTTTGTTTCAGGTGCGTGTGTTTGTTTCAGGTGCCGTGTGTGTATTTGTTTCAGGTGCGTGTGTTTGTTTCCGGTGCGCATGTGTGTGTTTGTTTCAGGTCCGTGTGTTTGTTTCAGGTGCGTGTGTTTGTTTCAGGTGCGTGTGTTTGTTTCAGGTGTGTGTGTTTGTTTCCGGTGCGCATGTGTGTGTTTGTTTCAGGTGTGTGTGTTTGTTTCAGGTGCCATGTGTGTGTTTGTTTCAAGTGCGTGTGTTTGTTTCAGGTGCCATGTGTGTGTTTGTTTTCAGGTGCCATGTGTGTGTTTGTTTCAGGTGTTTGTGTTTGTTTCAGGTGCGCGTGTGTGTGTTTGTTTCAGGTGCGTGTGTTTGTTTCAGGTGTGCATGTGTGTGTTTGTTTCAGGTGCGTGTGTTTGTTTCAGGTGCGTGTGTTTGTGTTTGTTTCAGGTGCGTGTGTGTGTGTTTGTTTCAGGTCCGTGTGTTTGTTTCAGGTGCGTGTGTGTGTGTTTGTTTCAGGTCCGTGTGTTTGTTTCAGGTGCGTTTGTTTGTGTTTGTTTCAGGTGCGTGTGTGTGTGTTTGTTTCAGGTCCGTGTGTTTGTTTCAGGTGCGTGTGTTTGTGTTTGTTTCAGGTGCGTGTGTTTGTTTCAGGTGCGTGTGTGTGTGTTTGTTTCAGGTGCGTGTGTGTGTTTGTTTCAGGTGTGTGTGTTTGTTTCAGGTGCGTGTGTGTGTGTTTGTTTCAGGTCCGTGTGTTTGTTTCAGGTGCGTTTGTTTGTGTTTGTTTCAGGTGCGTGTGTGTGTGTTTGTTTCAGGTCCGTGTGTTTGTGTTTGTTTCAGGTCCGTGTGTTTGTTTCAGGTGCGTGTGTTTGTGTTTGTTTCAGGTGCGTGTGTGTGTGTTTGTTTCAGGTGCGTGTGTGTGTGTTTGTTTTAGGTGCGTGTGTTTGTTTCAGGTGCGTGTGTTTGTGTTTGTTTCAGGTGCGCGTGTGTGTGTTTGTTTCAGGTCCGTGTGTTTGTTTCAGGTGCGTGTGTTTGTTTCAGGTGCGTTTGTTTGTGTTTGCTTCAGGTGCGTGTGTTTGTTTCAGGTCCGTGTGTTTGTTTCAGGTGCGTTTGTTTGTGTTTGTTTCAGGTGCGTGTGTGTGTGTTTGTTTCAGGTCCGTGTGTTTGTTTCAGGTGCGTGTGTTTGTGTTTGTTTCAGGTGCGTGTGTTTGTGTTTGTTTCAGGTCCGTGTGTTTGTTTCAGGTGCGTGTGTTTGTGTTTGTTTCAGGTGCGCGTGTGTGTGTTTGTTTCAGGTGCGTGTGTTTGTTTCAGGTGCGTGTGTTTGTGTTTGTTTCAGGTGCGTGTGTTTGTGTTTGTTTCAGGTCCGTGTGTTTGTTTCAGGTGCGTGTGTTTGTGTTTGTTTCAGGTGCGTGTGTTTGTTTCAGGTGCGTGTGTTTGTTTCAGGTGCGTGTGTTTGTGTTTGTTTCAGGTCCGTGTGTTTGTTTTAGGTGCGTGTGTTTGTGTTTGTTTCAGGTGCGTGTGTGTTTGTTTCAGGTGCGTGTGTGTGTGTTTGTTTCAGGTCCGTGTGTTTGTTTCAGGTGCGCGTGTGTGTGTTTGTTTAGGTGTGCGTGTGTGTGTTTGTTTCAGGTGCGTGTGTTTGTTTCAGGTGTGTGTGTTTGTTTGTTTCAGGTGTGTGTGTTTGTTTCAGGTGCGTGTGTTTGTTTGTTTCAGGTGCGTGTGTTTGTTTGTTTCAGGTGCGTGTGTTTGTTTCTGGTGTGTGTGTGTGTTTGTTTCTGGTGTGTGTGTTTGTTTCAGGTGTGTGTGTGTGTTTGTTTCAGGTGTGTGTGTGTGTTTGTTTCAGGTGCGTGTGTGTTTGTTTCAGGTGCGTGTGTGTGTTTTTTCAGTTGCGTGTGTTTGTTTCAGGTGCGTGTGTTTGTTTCAGGTGCGTGTGTTTGTTTCAGGTGCGTGTGTTTGTTTCAGGTGCGTTTGTGTGTGTTTGTTTCAGGTGCGTTTGTGTGTGTGTTTCAGGTGCGTGTGTGTGTTTGTTTCAGGTGCGTTTGTGTGTGTGTGTTTGTTTCAGGTGTGTCTGTGTGTGTGTGTGTTTGTTTTAGGTGTGTGTGTGTGTGTTTGTTTCAGGTGTGTGTGTGTGTTTGTTTCAGGTGTGTGTGTGTTTGTTTTAGGTGTGTGTGTGTTTGTTTTAGGTGCGTGTGTTTGTTTCAGGTGCGTGTGTTTGTTTCAGGTGCGTGTGTTTGTTTCAGGTGCGTTTGTGTGTGTTTGTTTCAGGTAAGTCTGTCTGAACACAGCCGGACACAGCTCGAGGCTCTGCTGGACAAACTGAAGGCTGCCGTCACAGGTGAGTTCACCTGTGGTGTTCAGCTGTGGTGTTCAGCTGTGGAGTTCACCTGTGGTGTTCAGCTGTGGTGTTCAGCTGTGGTGTTCACCTGTGGTGATGCTGGTGGTGATGATGTCATTGTTGTTGTAGGGCTGCCCTGTGATGTGGAGGACAGTGTTCTGTCTCATCCCGTTCTCCAGGAGGAACTCCACAACCCAAAGAATGGAGACTCTGCCCACAAACACCTGAAACAGCAGGTACACACACCTGAACTGAAGACTGTCCAAATGAACAAACCATGAGAGCACCTGAGTTGTTTGATCAGTTTTACACTAAATATCATCAAAGAGTTTAAAAAGTCTGGATTCTGCTTGATGTGGACTCAGGTGACATGCCTTCATTAACCACGGCCCCTGAGGGGGTGGGGCCTTCAGTGTTCCTCTCTCACCTGTCGGGTGTGTCCAGTCCTCTATCTTAGGTCACCTGGACGCACTGGGGCTACTCAGCAGAGGGCGGTGCTTTGTGGAGTTTGGAGCAGGTCGAGGGAAACTGTCTCACTGGATCCACGAAGCCCTGAAGACTGATGACCACCTGAAGACCGACGATGACCTCCAGCTGCTGCTGGTGGAGCGTTGCAGCACCCGCTTCAAGGCAGGAAAACAACTCTAACCCCTCAAACACACAGCGAGCCGAGCGGCTGCGTACTCCGCCGTCCGCCAACTCACACATAATCTGTTTGTGATGCGCTCAGGTGCGTCTCCGCCGGACACAGAGCGTCACGAGATCTCGTGACTTCACGCGTAATCTCGTGATATTTCCGGCTGTAGTCTCTCTGACTCCTGCGGGGACATTCCACGCCGCATCTTTTTTCTGGTGTCCTTATAAAAAGGATGTGAGGGGTCATCAATGATTACACCTGAAAACCCCTCACCTGTTGGATTCAGGTGGGCCCCGCCCATTATGACGTGTTCTTGTAATGAAACTTGATCCGCGGTGAACAGAGTATTTTATTTTGAAAGTCAACCAGGGTTTTATTTTGTATTTTGTAGCTGATTTCCTGCTCTGTGCTGAGTTTAAGCTTCGTGCTCCGTGAATAATAGAAGCTCTGTGTGTGTGTGTGTAACGGAGGGCTGTCCTGTCCTGTCCTGTCCTGTCCTGTCCTGTCCTGATCTGATCTGATCTGATCTGATCTGATCTGTCCTGTCCTGTCCTGTCCTGATCTGATCTGTCCTGTCCTGTCCTGATCTGATCTGTCCACACACTGGTCCAGGTGGACGGGAAACATCAGGATGTTGGAGTTCAGTTTGAGAGGCTGCAAGTTGACATTCAGCATCTGGATCTAAGTAAGAGACAAACATCTGGAGATGTTTTCTGTTTGAGAGTTTCAATCTTCTCACAGTCTCTGATGTTTCAGGTAAAGTCCCTCTGCTCACACAGAAGAAACTCCCATTGGTTGGAGTCGGAAAACACCTTTGTGGAGCAGCAACAGGTAAGACGAGTCTGCTTCAGATCCACTGGTCCTGGTCCTGTCCTGGTCCAGGTCCTGATTATGAAGCCCGGTCATGTTTGCTGGAGGATCATGTCTCTCTGTGTTTCTGGCCTCAGATCTGGCTCTACGCTGTTTGTTGGAAACACCACACCCAAATCAGAGACTGAACCGCCCCGAAAACGCCTCAAGACCTCAGAAGCAGCTGATCCAGCAGCACTGCCAGAGACTGATCCAGGTCTAGACTGTGGTCCTGGTCCAGTACTGGGCCTGGCGGTGGCGCTGTGCTGCCACCATCGCTGCGAGTGGCGTCATTACGTTGGTCAGCAGTTCTTCCTGCAGCGAGGACTCGGAGCCAAAGAGTTCTCCGCTTTCTGCCGGATGTCCAGCTGGGCCACATGTGGACTCAGACCGACCAATCAGGACCCTCCACCTCCTGATCCGACCAATCAGGACCCTCCACCTCCTGATCCGACCAATCAGGACCCTCCACCTCCTGATCCGACCAATCAGAGAGAAGAAGAAGAGCATGAAGCAGCAGAAGAGTCCGACACTGTGAGCGGGTAAATATTCAACGTCTTTGTCTGAACCGCCGCTCAGCTGTTTGACAGGAAATCATCATGAATCAAAACTTTATTTAAAATCACTTCCTGTTTAAAACCTTCAAAAATAAAACAGATTTAATGTGTTTGTGTTGCTCTTCCTGTTTCATCTGCAGGTTTCTGTCGGCGGCTGAACGTGAGCGCGTCGGTCGTCTCTGTAAACATCTGATCGACGCCGGCAGACTTCACTTCCTGAAGACGAAAGGGTTCGACAGCAAACTGAGACGTTACGTGAACGCTCAGGTAACGCTGGAGAACGTTTTACTGACTGCCACGCCCTCTGCATCATCATGAGTCTCCACCTTTCTGTAAAGTTTGTATTAAAGAAGTTTCACTGGTGCTCAGAGTTTGAACGTTTATTCAGTGTTCTACAAAAACGCAAACAGAACGATGACAAACACACAACGAAGATCAACCTCCTCGTCTTCTTCACTGATTTACAAAATAAAGCCACGAAGAAGAAATGATGATGATGATGATGATAGGGGCTGATTATTTTAATGTGAAGGGTCGTCGCTCGGCTCTGAAACATCCAGAACAGAAACACGTCAGATCGACACGCTAACACGTCTGATCAACACGCTAACAAACAAACAAGACTTTTATTCTGAAAATCAGACTGATCGTTAATCTGGTTATTATATATAGCAAAACGCTATGATGAAACAGTCCAGGTGCATTATGGGAAGTCGTGATGATGGGATTAATGTTTTATGGCGTGTTACCATGGTGATGAGGATGAAGGCTCGTGCTGTCATGTGTTCATACTAACGGTGTGCACAGTGCACGTTGAGCACGGCGTATGCTCTCTTCCTGGCCTCCCGGATATACATGTGCATGAACTCTCTCCCAAACATTTCTCTGTCGTCTTCGTCGTCCTCGGTCTTTGACTTCCTGCTCGGCAGCGTCACGTCCAGAGTCAGGGGGTTGTCCCGAAAATTCACAAACCTGACCAATGAAAACATTCAGACGTCTCACTGGACACCAAAAGTACCAAAATATTGAATATTGAAGGTGCAGGACAGACTGACCTGAGTCTGTACATGTCCTCCATCAGCGGCGGGATGTCTCGGAGTCTGTTGCTGCTGAGGACGAGCGTGTCCAGACTCTCCATCCTGCTGATGTTGTCTGGAAGTTTCTCCAGCTGGTTCCTCTGCAGCCACAGAGTGTGAAGCTTCTCCATCCTGACCACACAAACAAACAAACGTGTGACTCAGTGTTTATTGGCTGACTGCAGAAGGGGGCAGGGCTCAGATGACTCACCTGTATGTCTTCAGGTAAGTGCTGCAGGCAGTTTCCTCCCATGTCGAGCCACTCGAGCGCTGGCAGGCCGACCACACAGTCCGGTATGCAGGTGAAGTCGTTCATGGACAGGTCCAGGTGCTGCAGCCTCTTCAGGTTCCTCAGCTAAGAACAGAGGACAAAACCGACCTCACACCAGAACAGTCTGTCGATTCAGTTCTATAGGTCCAGTCTGAGGTCGTGGTCTGTACCTGGTCTGGTAGCTGGTCCAGGTCTCGGTTCATGGCCAGCTCTAGTCTCTCCAGACTCTCACAGCAGCTGAGCTCTTCAGGAACAAACTGGACTCTGTTGTAGCTCAGCAGGAGCTCCTTGAGCCGGGTCAGCTTCCCTGAGATCAGAACTAGGAGACTCAACACAAAGCAGGTCAACAAACCGGGCCTTTGAATGTGTCAGTATTAAACAATGCACTGACCGATCTGTTTGGGGATCTCAGTGACGCCGTTTCGGGACAGATCGAGGACTAACAGGTTCTGAAAGCTGGAGATGAAGTGAGGGATCTTCTGCAGCCCGGTCCGGTGAATCTGCCACTCCTGGACCTGACTGAATTGGACCAGACAGCTCGGCAGAGACTGGTGGAGGGAAAGAGGCCACATAACACATGACCGTCACAGAGCCACATAACCCGGAGTCGACCATTTAAGTCCACTTCCTGTGAGGACATTACCTTCCACTCCTCCTGTTCGATCCGGAGGACAAGGCGTCCGTCTTCAGTCTGCAACTTCTCTTTGAGCCGAGCCAGAACCGCCCGGTCCTCCCAGTCCCTGACGCTCAGTCTGAACCAGGAACATGGGCCACATGAACCGGGTCAGAACCAACAGACCAGTGGCCTTGACTACAAACCTGTTCTTAGATTTAGATTTGTGATCAATGAACAAACAAAACTCATCATCATCAGTGATTTCCTGACATCACATCCTGTTTTTATACGTCCTCACGTTTGTCTCGGACCGTCACATGACGACACACCGTCACATGATGACACACCGTCACATGACGACACACCGTGACATGACCACACACCGTGACATGACGACACACTGTGACACCGTGACATGACGACACACTGTGACACTGTGACATGACGATACACTGTGACATGACGACACACTGTGACACTGTGACATGACGATACACTGTGACATGATGACACACTGTGACATGACGACACACTGTGACATGACGACACACTGTGACATGACGACACACCGTGACATGACGACACACTGTGACACTGTGACATGACGATACACCGTGACATGACGACACACCGTCACATGATGACACACCGTCACATGACGACACACCGTGACATGACCACACACCGTGACATGACGACACACTGTGACACCGTGACATGACGACACACTGTGACATGACCACACACCGTGACATGACGACACACTGTGACACCGTGACATGACGACACACTGTGACACTGTGACATGACGATACACTGTGACATGACGACACACTGTGACACTGTGACATGACGATACACTGTGACATGATGACACACTGTGACATGACGACACACCGTGACATGACGACACACCGTGACATGACGACACACTGTGACACTGTGACATGACGATACACCGTGACATGACGACACACTGTGACATGACGACACACTGTGACACTGTGACATGACGACACACTGTGACATGACGATACACCGTGACATAACGACACACTGTGACACTGTGACATGACGACACACTGTGACATGACGATACACCGTGACATGACGACACACCGTGACATGACGACACACTGTGACATGACGACACACTGTGACATGACGATACACCGTGACATGACGACACACTGTGACATGACGACACACTGTGACATGACGATACACCGTGACATGACGATACACCGTGACATGACGACACACCGTGACATGACGACACACCGTCACATGACGACATATCGTGACATGATGACATACCGTCATCGTCACATGATGACATACCGTCATCGTCACATGATGACATACCGTCACAGTCACATGATGACATACCGTCACAGTCACATGATGACATACCGTCACAGTCACATGATGACACAGTCACATGATGACATACCGTCACAGTCACATGATGACACCGTCACCGTCACATGATGACACAGTCACATGATGACACAGTCACATGATGACACAGTCACATGATGACACCGTCACAGTCACATGATGACACAGTCACATGATGACATACCGTCACAGTCACATGATGACACAGTCACATGATGACACAGTCACATGATGACATATCGTGACATGATGACACCGTGACATGATGACACCGTGACATGATGACACAGTCACATGATGACACAGTCACATGATGACATATCGTGACATGATGACACCGTCACATGATGACACAGTCACATGATGACACAGTCACATGACGACACACCGTGACATGATGACACAGTCACATGACGACACACCGTGACATGATGACACAGTCACATGATGACACAGTCACATGATGACATATCGTGACATGATGACACCGTCACATGATGACACAGTCACATGATGACACAGTCACATGACGACACACCACGATGACGACACACCGTCACATGACGACATATCGTGACATGATGACATACCGTCATCGTCACATGATGACATACCGTCATCGTCACATGATGACATACCGTCACAGTCACATGATGACATACCGTCACAGTCACATGATGACACAGTCACATGATGACATACCGTCACAGTCACATGATGACACCGTCACCGTCACATGATGACACAGTCACATGATGACACAGTCACATGATGACACAGTCACATGATGACACCGTCACAGTCACATGATGACACAGTCACATGATGACACAGTCACATGATGACATACCGTCACAGTCACATGATGACACAGTCACATGATGACACAGTCACATGATGACATATCGTGACATGATGACACCGTGACATATCTGACACCGTGACATGATGACACAGTCACATGATGACACAGTCACATGATGACATATCGTGACATGATGACACCGTGACATGATGACACAGTCACATGATGACACAGTCACATGATGACATATCGTGACATGATGACACCGTCACATGATGACACCGTCACATGATGACACAGTCACATGATGACACAGTCACATGATGACACAGTCACATGATGACACAGTCACATGATGACATATCGTGACATGATGACACCGTCACATGATGACACAGTCACATGATGACATACAGTCACATGATGACATACAGTCACATGATGACACAGTCACATGATGACACAGTCACATGATGACATATCGTGACATGATGACACCGTCACATGATGACACCGTCACATGATGACACAGTCACATGATGACACAGTCACATGATGACACAGTCACATGATGACACAGTCACATGATGACATATCGTGACATGATGACACCGTCACATGATGACACCGTCACATGATGACACAGTCACATGATGACACACCAGCATTACAACAACAGAATGATGGGTGGGTCTGACCTGCCTGTGGCTCTGCTCCTGGTGGTCCTCCTTCTCTGGTCCTCCTCCTCCTCCTTCTGGATCTTCCGGATCCTTGTCTCCCACAGAGCTTTGATGGAGCTCACCGAGCCGCACACTGCCACACCCACCATGATGACCACTTCCTGTCAGCCGTGTGATGTCACAGTGCACAGGTAGACAGGTAGGATGACCTCTGACCTCTAAGCTGCAGCCGTGACCTCGCTCCAACCATCCTGTTAGTGTATAATTGTTAATGAATAATTAATCAACTCTTTAGCATGCAGAACGTTTTCTGAAGTTAAAGTTTAAATGTTGATGAATTTATTGATCGAGCGTCACGTCTGACAGAGCTGCTGTCATAAATCTGTGAATAAGTGTGAATGTAAAAATACTTTAAATGTTTAAAACTGTTTCTGAAAAGAAGAGCAGAGACTGAACAATATATTACTGACACGTGGAGTCAGGGAAACTGTCTGTAGTGTCAGTATACTGTCAGCACTGGTAGTATTGTTAGTAGTCCTGTTGTCAGTAGTGTCAGTAGTAGTACTGTAGTAGTGTCAGTAGTACTGTAGTAGTGTCAGTAGTACTGTAGTAGTGTCAGTAGTACTGTAGTAATGTCAGTAGTACTGTAGTAGTGTCAGTAGTAGTACTGTAGTAGTGTCAGTAGTAGTACTGTAGTAGTGTCAGTACTGTCTCTCCTCACCTTGTAGCAGCGCAGCACTCGTTCCCCATGTTGCGCTGTAATCTGACCTCTGATCTGCAGATTAATTTTAGCCTCAAGGTCACATGACCCTGCTGACAGTCACATGACACAGTGACATGTTCTATTTATAAGTACTGCAGACTTTTAGGGGAGCTGCACTGGAGCATGATGGGAGCTGGAGTTCTTGAACTACGTCAAACACTGACCTGACCATGTGCTCTACAGGGGGCGCTCTGATCTATCAGATATTCTGGAAGGACCCCGTTAGTCTGGAGGGTCCCTGATCGGGTCGGCCCGGGTCACCTGGGTCACATGATGACACCGTCACCGTCACATGATGACACAGTCACATGATGACACAGTCACATGATGACACAGTCACATGATGACACAGTCACATGATGACACAGTCACATGATGACATACCGTCACAGTCACATGATGACACAGTCACATGATGACACAGTCACATGATGACATATCGTGACATGATGACACCGTGACATGATGACACCGTGACATGATGACACAGTCACATGATGACACAGTCACATGATGACATATCGTGACATGATGACACCGTCACATGATGACACAGTCACATGATGACACAGTCACATGACGACACACCGTGACATGATGACACAGTCACATGACGACACACCGTGACATGATGACACAGTCACATGATGACACAGTCACATGATGACATATCGTGACATGATGACACCGTCACATGATGACACAGTCACATGATGACACAGTCACATGACGACACACCGTGACATGACGACACACCGTCACATGACGACATATCGTGACATGATGACATACCGTCATCGTCACATGATGACATACCGTCATCGTCACATGATGACATACCGTCACAGTCACATGATGACATACCGTCACGTCACATGATGACATACAGTCACATGATGACATGATGACATACCGTCACAGTCACATGATGACACCGTCACCGTCACATGATGACACAGTCACATGATGACACAGTCACATGATGACACAGTCACATGATGACACCGTCACAGTCACATGATGACACAGTCACATGATGACACAGTCACATGATGACATACCGTCACAGTCACATGATGACACAGTCACATGATGACACAGTCACATGATGACATATCGTGACATGATGACACCGTGACATGATGACACCGTGACATGATGACACAGTCACATGATGACACAGTCACATGATGACATATCGTGACATGATGACACCGTGACATGATGACACAGTCACATGATGACACAGTCACATGATGACATATCGTGACATGATGACACCGTCACATGATGACACCGTCACATGATGACACAGTCACATGATGACACAGTCACATGATGACACAGTCACATGATGACACAGTCACATGATGACATATCGTGACATGATGACACCGTCACATGATGACACAGTCACATGATGACATACAGTCACATGATGACATACAGTCACATGATGACACAGTCACATGATGACACAGTCACATGATGACATATCGTGACATGATGACACCGTCACATGATGACACCGTCACATGATGACACAGTCACATGATGACACAGTCACATGATGACACAGTCACATGATGACACAGTCACATGATGACATATCGTGACATGATGACACCGTCACATGATGACACCGTCACATGATGACACAGTCACATGATGACACACCAGCATTACAACAACAGAATGATGGGTGGGTCTGACCTGCCTGTGGCTCTGCTCCTGGTGGTCCTCCTTCTCTGGTCCTCCTCCTCCTCCTTCTGGATCTTCCGGATCCTTGTCTCCCACAGAGCTTTGATGGAGCTCACCGAGCCGCACACTGCCACACCCACCATGATGACCACTTCCTGTCAGCCGTGTGATGTCACAGTGCACAGGTAGACAGGTAGGATGACCTCTGACCTCTAAGCTGCAGCCGTGACCTCGCTCCAACCATCCTGTTAGTGTATAATTGTTAATGAATAATTAATCAACTCTTTAGCATGCAGAACGTTTTCTGAAGTTAAAGTTTAAATGTTGATGAATTTATTGATCGAGCGTCACGTCTGACAGAGCTGCTGTCATAAATCTGTGAATAAGTGTGAATGTAAAAATACTTTAAATGTTTAAAACTGTTTCTGAAAAGAAGAGCAGAGACTGAACAATATATTACTGACACGTGGAGTCAGGGAAACTGTCTGTAGTGTCAGTATACTGTCAGCACTGGTAGTATTGTTAGTAGTCCTGTTGTCAGTAGTGTCAGTAGTAGTACTGTAGTAGTGTCAGTAGTACTGTAGTAGTGTCAGTAGTACTGTAGTAGTGTCAGTAGTACTGTAGTAATGTCAGTAGTACTGTAGTAGTGTCAGTAGTAGTACTGTAGTAGTGTCAGTAGTAGTACTGTAGTAGTGTCAGTACTGTCTCTCCTCACCTTGTAGCAGCGCAGCACTCGTTCCCCATGTTGCGCTGTAATCTGACCTCTGATCTGCAGATTAATTTTAGCCTCAAGGTCACATGACCCTGCTGACAGTCACATGACACAGTGACATGTTCTATTTATAAGTACTGCAGACTTTTAGGGGAGCTGCACTGGAGCATGATGGGAGCTGGAGTTCTTGAACTACGTCAAACACTGACCTGACCATGTGCTCTACAGGGGGCGCTCTGATCTATCAGATATTCTGGAAGGACCCCGTTAGTCTGGAGGGTCCCTGATCGGGTCGGCCCGGGTCACCTGGGTCAGCCTTCATCCTGACAAGCTGGACTGACTCTGAGATTCGTGAAGAGTCGAGGTGAAGTGAAGAGTCGAGGTGAAGTGAAGTGTCGAGGTGAAGTGAAGAGTCGAGGTGAAGTGAAGAGTCGAGGTGAAGTGAAGAGTCGAGGTGAAGTGAAGAGTCGAGGTGAAGTGAAGAGTCGAAGTGAAGTGTCGAAGTGAAGTGAAGAGTCGAGGTGAAGTGAAGAGTCGAGGTGAAGTGAAGAGTCGAGGTGAAGTGAAGAGTCGAAGTGAAGTGAAGAGTCGAGGTGAAGTGAAGAGTCGAGGTGAAGAGTCGAGGTGAAGTAAAGAGTCGAAGTGAAGTGAAGAGTCGAAGTGAAGTGAAGAGTCGAAGTGAAGAGTCGAGGTGAAGTGAAGAGTCGAGGTGAAGTGAAGAGTCGAAGTGAAGAGTCGAGGTGAAGTGAAGAGTCGAGGTGAAGTAAAGAGTCAAAGTGAAGTGAAGAGTCGAAGTGAAGAGTCGAGGTGAAGTGAAGAGTCGAAGTGAAGTGAAGAGTCGAGGTGAAGTGAAGGGTCGAGGTGAAGTAAAGAGTCGAAGTGAAGTGAAGAGTCGAGGTGAAGTGAAGAGTCGAGGTGAAGTGAAGAGTCGAGGTGAAGTGAAGAGTCGAAGTGAAGAGTCGAGGTGAAGTGAAGAGTCAAAGTGAAGTGAAGAGTCGAGGTGAAGTGAAGAGTCGAGGTGAAGTGAAGAGTCGAGGTGAAGTGAAGAGTCGAAGTGAAGTGAAGAGTCGAAGTGAAGTGAAGAGTCGAGGTGAAGAGTCGAGGTGAAGTGAAGAGTCGAGGTGAAGAGTCGAGGTGAAGTGAAGAGTCGAAGTGAAGTGAAGAGTCGAGGTGAAGTGAAGAGTCGAGGTGAAGAGGTGAGGTGAAGTAAAGAGTCGAGGTGAAGTAAAGAGTCGAAGTGAAGTGAAGAGTCGAAGTGAAGAGTCGAGGTGAAGTGAAGAGTCGAAGTGAAGTGAAGAGTCGAAGTGAAGAGTCGAGGTGAAGTGAAGAGTCGAGGTGAAGTGAAGAGTCGAAGTGAAGTGAAGAGTCGAGGTGAAGTAAAGAGTTGAAGTGAAGTGAAGAGTCGAAGTGAAGAGTCGAGGTGAAGTGAAGAGTCGAAGTGAAGAGTCGAAGTGAAGAGTCGAAGTGAAGAGTCGAAGTGAAGTGAAGAGTCGAAGTGAAGAGTCGAAGTGAAGTGAAGAGTCGAGGTGAAGAGTCGAAGTGAAGAGTCGAGGTGAAGTGAAGAGTCGAAGTGAAGTGAAGAGTCGAAGTGAAGTAAAGAGTCAAAGTGAAGTGAAGAGTCGAGGTGAAGAGTCGAAGTGAAGAGTTGAAGTGAAGGGTCGAAGTGAAGTGAAGAGTCGAAGTGAAGAGTCGAAGTGAAGTGAATAGTCGAGGTGAAGTGAAGAGTCGAGGTGAAGAGTCGAGGTGAAGTGAAGAGTCAAGGTGAAGTAAAGAGTCGAAGTGAAGAGTCGAAGTGAAGAGTCGAGGTGAAGTGAAGAGTCGAGGTGAAGTGAAGAGTCGAGGTGAAGTGAAGAGTCGAAGTGAAGTGAAGAGTCGAGGTGAAGTGAAGTGTCGAGGTGAAGTGAAGAGTCGAAGTGAAGTGTCGAAGTGAAGTGAAGAGTCGAAGTGAAGTGTTGAAGTGAAGTGAAGAGTCGAGGTGAAGTGAAGAGTCGAGGTGAAGTGAAGAGTCGAGGTGAAGTGAAGAGTCGAAGTGAAGAGTCGAGGTGAAGTGAAGAGTCGAAGTGAAGTGAAGAGTCGAGGTGAAGTGAAGAGTCGAGGTGAAGAGTCGAGGTGAAGTAAAGAGTCGAGGTGAAGTAAAGAGTCGAAGTGAAGTGAAGAGTCGAAGTGAAGAGTCGAGGTGAAGTGAAGAGTCGAGGTGAAGTGAAGAGTCGAAGTGAAGAGTCGAGGTGAAGTGAAGAGTCGAGGTGAAGTAAAGAGTCAAAGTGAAGTGAAGAGTCGAAGTGAAGAGTCGAGGTGAAGTGAAGAGTCGAAGTGAAGTGAAGAGTCGAGGTGAAGTGAAGAGTCGAGGTGAAGTGAAGAGTCGAGGTGAAGTGAAGAGTCGAAGTGAAGAGTCGAGGTGAAGTGAAGAGTCAAAGTGAAGTGAAGAGTCGAGGTGAAGTGAAGAGTCGAGGTGAAGTGAAGAGTCGAGGTGAAGTGAAGAGTCGAAGTGAAGTGAAGAGTCGAAGTGAAGTGAAGAGTCGAGGTGAAGTGAAGAGTCGAGGTGAAGTGAAGAGTCGAGGTGAAGAGTCGAGGTGAAGTGAAGAGTCGAAGTGAAGTGAAGAGTCGAGGTGAAGTGAAGAGTCGAGGTGAAGAGGTGAGGTGAAGTAAAGAGTCGAGGTGAAGTAAAGAGTCGAAGTGAAGTGAAGAGTCGAAGTGAAGAGTCGAAGTGAAGAGTCGAGGTGAAGTGAAGAGTCGAGGTGAAGTGAAGAGTCGAAGTGAAGTGAAGAGTCGAGGTGAAGTAAAGAGTCGAAGTGAAGTGAAGAGTCGAAGTGAAGAGTCGAGGTGAAGTGAAGAGTCGAGGTGAAGTGAAGAGTCGAAGTGAAGAGTCGAAGTGAAGAGTCGAAGTGAAGTGAAGAGTCGAAGTGAAGAGTCGAAGTGAAGTAAAGAGTGGAGGTGAAGAGTCGAAGTGAAGAGTTTGAGGTGAAGTGAAGAGTCGAAGTGAAGTGAAGAGTCGAAGTGAAGTAAAGAGTCAAAGTGAAGTGAAGAGTCGAAGTGAAGAGTCGAAGTGAAGTGTCGAAGTGAAGGGTCGAAGTGAAGTGAAGAGTCGAAGTGAAGAGTCGAAGTGAAGTGAAGAGTCGAGGTGAAGTGAAGAGTCGAGGTGAAGAGTCGAGGTGAAGTGAAGAGTCAAGGTGAAGTAAAGAGTCGAAGTGAAGAGTCGAAGTGAAGAGTCGAGGTGAAGTGAAGAGTCGAAGTGAAGTGAAGAGTCGAGGTGAAGTGAAGAGTCGAGGTGAAGTGAAGAGTCGAGGTGAAGTAAAGAGTCGAAGTGAAGGGCCGAGGTGAAGTGAAGGGTCGAGGTGAAGTGAAGAGTCGAGGTGAAGTGAAGAGTTGAAGTGAAGTGAGGAGTCGAAGTGAAGAGTCGAGGTGAAGTGAAGAGTCGAAGTGAAGGGTCGAGGTGAAGTGAAGAGTCGAGATGAAGAAAGAGTCGAAGTGAAGTGAAGAGTCCAGGTGAAGAAAGAGTCGAAGTGAAGTGAAGAGTCCAGGTGAAGAAAGAGTCGAAGTGAAGTGTCCAGGTGAAGAAAGAGTCGAAGTGAAGAGTCCAGGTGAAGAAAGAGTCGAAGTGAAGTGAAGAGTCGAAGTGAAGTGAAGAGTCGAGGTGAAGTGAAGAGTCGACTTAAGTGAAGAGTCGAGGTGAAGTGAAGAGTCGAGGTGAAGTGAAGAGTCGAGGTGAAGTGAAGAGTCGACTTAAGTGAAGAGTCGAGGTGAAGTGAAGAGTCGAGGTGAAGTGAAGAGTCGAGGTGAAGAGTCGAGGTGAAGAGTCGAGGTGAAGTGAAGAGTCGAGGTGAAGTGAAGAGTCGAGGTGAAGTGAAGAGTCGAGTCGAAGTGAAGAGTCGAGGTGAAGTGAAGAGTCGAAGTGAAGTGAAGAGTCGAGGTGAAGTGAAGAGTCGACTTAAGTGAAGAGTCGAGGTGAAGTGAAGAGTCGAGGTGAAGTGAAGAGTCGAGGTGAAGTGAAGAGTCGACTTAAGTGAAGAGTCGAGGTGAAGTGAAGAGTCGAGGTGAAGTGAAGAGTCGAGGTGAAGAGTCGAGGTGAAGAGTCGAGGTGAAGTGAAGAGTCGAGGTGAAGTGAAGAGTCGAGGTGAAGTGAAGAGTCGAGGTGAAGTGAAGAGTCGAGGTGAAGTGAAGAGTCGAGGTGAAGTGAAGAGTCGAGGTGAAGAGTCGAGTCGAAGTGAAGAGTCGAGGTGAAGTGAAGAGTCGAGGTGAAGTGAAGAGTCGAGGTGAGTTTTTCAGGTTTGATCACTTCAACTTTATTTTAGTTTCAAACATTAAAATAAAAAACAATGTTACTATCTCCACATTTCATCAGAAACACAAACAGGAAACAGGAAACGTGTAACAGCCGACCAACACCATGTGCTCGTTAACCAGCAGCCACCAGGACACCAACCAGTCCACCAGAGAGTCTACAGAAGAACAGAACCGGGTCTGTGCACAGGAGGAAAACCTGGTCCTGGGTCAGTTTGAGGCTATTAAGGATTCTAACATCAGCTGGTCCTACAGGACAGAACAGACCAGGACCACAGTCACACCTGCAGACCTGAACCTGGTCCATTCAGTTTTAGTGTTTCACACTCCTGACCCGGTACAAGACAGATCCAGATCCAGAGGGGACGACCAGACCACCACTGTTAAATACACGAGACCAGAGGGGACAGGACAGGTGGAGACGGGTCAGTCCTGGTCCAGAGGGGACAGGACAGGTGGAGACGGGTCAGTCCTGGTCCAGAGGGGACAGGACAGGTGGAGACGGGTCAGTCCATTCCATCACATTTTATTGTTGTTGGCCACATGACCTTATCTGCACTAACCCCGCCCACTTCATTTGCATATTGATGAACATTAATGAATCCAATCAGAACTCGTCTTAAATTAGTCGACGTAGGTTGAACAGCTGAGTGATCGATTATCGATTAATAAGAACCGTTTACTAACTCTGGTCACATGACCCGTGTCCAGTCATGGTAATTACTGATTATTAAAAACAAAGTGCAGACCTCTGCACTGTGCAAGTGAGTGGTCGTCATGGAAACAACATGATTGACAGGCTGACCCCTCCCCCTCCTGGCATCTCAAAGGCAACAAGGAAATGAGAGAACAGGAAGGCCTCGGACAGGAAGAGGAAGTGCAGGTCTGTTAGTGTGGCCTTGCCGTCCTCTCCGGGGCTGATGGGAAGTCTCTGGGTCTATTTCAGGTCCAGCACCATGCTGGCCGGGTTCTCCAGGTACTCCCTCCACAGGTTGGAGAAACGACACATGGTGGCGCCGTCGATGATGCGATGATCTGCAGACCAGCTGACATTCATGATGTGAGCTCGGACCACCTGACCGCCGGCGTCGAACCGAGGAAGAACCTGACGGAGGAAACACAGGACGAGGTTAAGGACTGACCCGGGAGCGATGAAGACAACAGACTGTGAAGCGAGGGGGTGTCAATCCGATTCGGCGATGCTCTGAACACGCTCTGTATCATTTCATCTGAGAGACAATCACACTTCAGACACATGGCGGGAAAACATCTTGAACATCAGAGGGGATTTAATCATCTCATATAAACCTGATGTTCCAGGTGCCTGGATTTTTGGGACCCACCTGGATTTTTCCCAGCGCTCCGATGGCGACTTCAGGAGGAAGAATGACCGGCTTAGCATACGTCCCCCCGATCTGATGTCAACCAAACAGGAAACAGAACCACGTCAGTCCACATATGAAACAACTTGATGGTGTCAGCGTCATTGTTGGTCGTCGATGTTGTACTCACTGATCCGATGTTGGACAGGGTGAAGGTACCCCCGCTGAGCTCGTTGGTTCCCAGCTGACCTGCAGCTCCGAGCGCCTGCAGGCGGTTCAGCTCCTGAGCGATCTCGAACACGCTGAGCAGCTGAACGTTCTTCACGTTGGGCACCAGCAGACCCTGACTGGTGTCCATCGCCAGGCCGATGTTATGAGAAGCCTGAGGCATCAGAAACATCCGTCAACAAAAGGTGACAACAAACTACGCCGGCTGGTCTGAGGACCATGAACAGAGAGGAACATTTATCATCCGACAGTGAACTAAAAGAAGATTGAACACAGATGAGTTCTGGTTCTGGTTGGTGTTTATTGGATCGGAGTGCCGTCCGTGACATTAAAATAACAAACACAAGAGAAGAAGTCAAACCTTGTACGTGATGTTCTGGCAGCTTTCGTCCACCGAGGCGTTGAGGATCGGAAAGTGCAGGAGGCCGAGGGAGGCAGCCTGAACCAATGAGAGGGCAGCATTAACATCAACACGACACAGTGAACCAATCAGCATCATCTCTGCTGCCTGTCACACCTTGATGAAGAACGGCATGTAGCTCAGTTTGACCCCACGACCTTCAGTGATGGATTTGAGCTCAGCTCTCAGAGACACCAGCCGGCTCAAGTCCACCTCGTCACAGTACCCAAAGTGAGGAATCTTCAGCGCCGCTGTCATTGTCTTCACCATCGCTCGGTGGAAACCTGGACAAAGACAGACCGGACTTACAGAACCTGGATCGGACTGAGGCTGAGCCCGGCTGTGACGTAGCTTCAGAGCTAACGATAGCTCTTTACTGACTGACCTTTGAGGGGTTCGGTCACGTCTTTGCCGGTGAACACCGGTTTGGGCATTGTGGGTGGAGCTTTGATGGCTGCCGGAGTGCTCATGGGCCTGGCAGGGGGGCGGAGGCGGAGTCTGGATCTCCTGGAATGGAGTCGGAGGCAAGATGGCTCCCGTCTGCTTTGCCAGGTAGTTTAAGATGTCCTCCTTCAGGATCCGTCCATCTTTACCCGTCCCCACCACCTCGCTGAGCTTGATCTACACCACAGAGTCCAGTTACACCAGTTACACCGAGGACCAGAGACCAGTAACACACGGCGAGGACAGACTTACGTTGTTCTCCATGGCGAGGCGTCTGACTGCAGGCGTGGCCTGGGTCTTGTGACCTTTGATCTCCTGGTGGGTGTGTTCTTCTCGAGCCATGGCGGGCGTCTCCACCACGTCTTCCTCCTGGATCACCTCTGAACAAACAGTCAGGTGTCAGTCCGGTTCAAACCAGAACACAGAACACTAAAGACCTGGACCCAGAGCCTGGATGTCTCACCTGAACTGGACTCTGTCTCAATGTCCACCAGTGGCTTGCCCACCAAGGCGGTGGCGTCCACGTCGTAGTAGAGTTTCTTAATGACTCCGTCGTAGCGGCTGGTGATGGTAACCGACGCCTTGTCACTCTGGACCTCGCAGATACTGTCGAACTGAGACACCTTGTCCCCCTCCTTCACATACCTGTGAGACAAAGACATCACATCGTCCTAAACACTCTCGAACGCTAGAAATCAAGACATGAGGACAGTGTGAGGAGTCTCACTGGGTAGGGGTCAGGTCAGAGTCTCTGACGTGTCGTGTTGCTGACTGACAGGATGAACAGTGTGTAAATATAAACCGGTTCTGGTTCTGAGTCGGTCCACGTTGTATCGTACGTACCACTCCTTCACCGTGACCTCCATGATGCCCTCTCCAATGTCGGACAGTTTGAACTGGAGGACCGGTCCTCGACTCACTGCAGGAGAAACACAATGGTGACATCATCAGTGACATCATCGGCTCTTCCTGTGCACTGTGACCTCACAAACAGAGCCGACCCGCTTCAGCTGGCGGGTTGCCATGGTAACCGCATCCCTTCCTGATGCAGAGAACAGACTCTTTGTCTCGTGTGTCCTCGTCTCGGTTCAGCCCGTCTGCTTCCTGAATTCCTCAAACGGGACCGACCAGTTCTGAACTCTGACTGAAGCAGGACCGGTTCTGGACTCACCAGCAGCGGTGTGCAGCGTCCTGCTGCTCGACATCTGCAGGTGTCGCTCACATCTGAAGGCCAGCGGCTGCAGGGTTCTGTTGGACCTCAGGTTCTGAGGTGGGAAACAGCGGCGGCGGTACTGCTGACTCAGCTGAAAGGACGATAACAGACAGTCTGTCAGCATCAGAACCAGAACTGTCTTCACCCATACACACACATGCTGGTTGGTTCTGGTTCAGTCAGCTGTTAGCAGCATGCTAAGTTAGCGGCTAACAGCTGACTGTATTCACTGTTAGCATTACGATTAGCATTAGCATCAGCAGGTTACTGCAGCAGCTAACAGGCTAAGCTAACATGAGCCGGCGCGATGACGTCAGCCCACGTTCGCTGACGTCATTAGCAGAGAGCAGGTGTCTGCATGACGTCACATTAACGTGTTTTTCTCACCAGCTGTCTGAGCACGGACAACGAGCCTCTGGTCACCGCCGCCATCTTTCCTCTCTGCTGCTGCCCTGACGTCACAGCTGCACGCCCTCTCAGCAGCCAATCACTGTGCAGCGTCTTGTTCTCCTGCGCGTGCGGCAGACTGCACGCGGGAATCAAGTCACACCGACACCGCGCGGCCAGAAGAGGAACTGCATCCGGTTTGTTTTGGTTTCATCAGTTCTCAAAGTTTAACTCAAAGTTTAACTCAAAGATTAACTCAAAGTTTAACTCAAAGATTAACTCAAAGTTTAACTTAAAGTTTAACTCAAAGATTAACTCACACATTTAACTCAAAGTTTAACTTAAAGTTTAACTCAAAGATTAACTCAAAGATTAACTCAAAGTTTAACTCAAAGTTTAACTCAAAGATTAACACAAAGTTTAACTCAAAGTTTAACTCAAAGATTAACACAAAGTTTAACTCAAAGTTTAACTCAAAGATTAACTCAAAGTTTAACTCAAAGATTAACACAAAGTTTAACTCAAAGATTAACTCAAAGATTAACTCAAAGTTTAACTCAAAGTTTAACTCAAAGTTTAACTCAAAGATTAACTCAAAGTTTAACTCAAAGTTTAACTCAAAGATTAACTCAAAGTTTAACTCAAAGTTTAACTCAAAGTTTAACTCAAAGTTTAACTCAAAGATTAACTCAAAGTTTAACTCAAAGATTAACTCACACATTTAACTCAAAGTTTAACTTAAAGTTTAACTCAAAGTTTAACTCAAAGATTAACTCAAAGTTTAACTCAAAGTTTAACTCAAAGATTAACTCAAAGTTTAACTCAAAGTTTAACTCAAAGTTTAACTCAAAGTTTAACTCAAAGATTAACTCAAAGTTTAACTCAAAGTTTAACTCAAAGATTAACTCAAAGTTTAACTCACACATTTAACTCAAAGTTTAACTTAAAGTTTAACTCAAAGATTAACTCAAAGATTAACTCAAAGTTTAACTCACACATTTAACTCAAAGTTTAACTTAAAGTTTAACTCAAAGATTAACTCAAAGATTAACTCAACTCAAAGTTTAACTCAAAGATTAACTCAAAGTTTAACTCAAAGTTTAACTCAAAGTTTAACTCAAAGTTTAACTCAAAGATTAACTCAAAGTTTAACTCAAAGATTAACTCAAAGTTTAACTCAAGGTTTAACTCAAAGATTAACTCAAAGTTTAACTCAAAGTTTAACTCAAAGTTTAACTCAAAGATTAACTCAAAGTTTAACTCAAAGATTAACTCAAAGTTTAACTCAAAGTTTAACTCAAAGATTAACTCAAAGATTAACTCAAAGTTTAACTCAAAGATTAACTCAAAGTTTAACTCAAAGTTTAACTCAAAGATTAACTCAAAGATTAACTCAAAGTTTAACTCAAAGATTAACTCAAAGATTAAGTCAAAGATTAACTCAAAGATTAACTCAAAGTTTAACTCCGACATTCAACTCAAAGTTTAACTCAAAGATTAACTCAAAGTTTAACTCAAAGTTTAACTCAAAGTTTAACTCAAAGTTTAACTCAAAGATTAACTCAAAGTTTAACTCAAAGTTTAACTTAAAGTTTAACTCAAAGATTAACTCAAAGTTTAATTCAAAGTTTAACTCAAAGTTTAACTCAAAGATTAACTCAAAGATTAACTCAAAGATTAACTCAAAGTTTAACTCAAAGATTAACTCAAAGTTTAACTCAAAGATTAACTCACACATTTAACTCAGACATTTAACTCAGACATTTAACTCAAGGTTTAACTCACACATTTAACACAAAGTTTAACTCAAAGATTAACTCACACATTTAACTCAAAGTTTAACTTAAAGTTTAACACAAAGTTTAACTCAAAGTTTAACTCAGACATTTAACTCAAGTAACACAGTAACACAGAACACTATATACAGGCCTGAGGTAAAAATGGTGACACAGTATAGAATCAAATCAACTCTGAGGAGGAAGAACATATGGTGCTATCTCTAAAAATATACAGAAGGAAAATATACATGTGTGCAATAACTTAACTGCAGTGACTCTACAGTAACTCTATATTTCTACTGTCACTCTATGGTGATTCTGCAGTCATTCTATAGTGACTCTACAGTGACTCTACAGTGACTCTGCAGTGACTCTACAGTGACTCTACAGTGACTCTACATTGACTCTACAGTGACTCTGCAGTAACTCTACAGTGACTCTACTCGTCTACAGTGACTCTGCAGTAACTCTACAGTGATTCTACACTTCTACAGTGACTCTGCAGTAACTCTACAGTGATTCTACACTTCTACAGTGACTCTACAGTAACTCTATATTTCTACTGTCACTCTATGGTGATTCTGCAGTCATTCTACAGTGACTCTACAGTGACTCTACACTTCTACAGTGACTCTGCAGTGACTCTACAGTGACTCTACACTTCTACAGTGACTCTACAGTGACTCTGCAGTGACTCTACAGTGACTCTACAGTGACTCTACAGTGACTCTACACTTCTACAGTGACTCTGCAGTAACTCTGCAGTGACTCTACACTTCTACAGTGACTCTGTAGTAACTCTGCAGTGACTCTACACTTCTACAGTGACTCTGCAGTGACTCTACACTTCTACAGTGACTCTGTAGTAACTCTGCAGTGACTCTACACTTCTACAGTGACTCTGTAGTAACTCTGCAGTGACTCTACACTTCTACAGTGACTCTACAGTGACTCTACACTTTTACAGTGACTCTGCAGTAACTCTACAGTGACTCTGCACTTCTACAGTGACTCTGCAGTGACTCTAAATTGACTCTACAGTGTCTCTGCAGTGACTCTACAGTGACTCTACACTTCTACAGTGACTCTGCAGTGACTCTAAATTGACTCTACAGTGACTCTGCAGTAACTCTACAGTGACTCTACACTTCTACAGTGACTCTGCAGTGACTCTACACTTCTACAGTGACTCTGCAGTGACTCTACACTTCTACAGTGACTCTGCAGTGACTCTAAATTGACTCTACAGTGTCTCTGCAGTAACTCTACAGTGACTCTACACTTCTACAGTGACTCTGCAGTGACTCTACACTTCTACAGTGACTCTACACTTCTACAGTGACTCTACAGTGACTCTACACTTCTACAGTGACTCTGCAGTGACTCTACAGTGACTCTACACTTCTACAGTGACTCTGCAGTGACTCTAAATTGACTCTACAGTGACTCTGCAGTGACTCTAAATTGACTCTACAGTGTCTCTGCAGTAACTCTACAGTGACTCTACACTTCTACAGTGACTCTACAGTGACTCTACACTTCTACAGTGACTCTGCAGTGACTCTAAATTGACTCTACACTGTCTCTGCAGTGACTCTACAGTGACTCTACACTTCTACAGTGACTCTACAGTGACTCTACACTTCTACAGTGACTCTGCAGTAACTCTACAGTGACTCTACACTTCTACAGTGACTCTGCAGTGACTCTAAATTGACTCTACAGTGACTCTGCAGTGACTCTAAATTGACTCTACAGTGTCTCTGCAGTAACTCTACAGTGACTCTACACTTCTACAATGACTCTGCAGTGACTCTAAATTGACTCTACAGTGTCTCTGCAGTAACTCTACAGTGACTCTACACTTCTACAGTGACTCTGCAGTGACTCTACAGTGACTCTACACTTCTACAGTGACTCTGCAGTGACTCTAAATTGACTCTACAGTGACTCTGCAGTAACTCTACAGTGACTCTACACTTCTACAGTGACTCTGCAGTGACTCTACAGTGACTCTACACTTCTACAGTGACTCTGCAGTGACTCTAAATTGACTCTACAGTGTCTCTGCAGTAACTCTACAGTGACTCTACACTTCTACAGTGTCTCTGCAGTGACTCTACAGTGACTCTACACTTCTACAGTGACTCTGCAGTGACTCTAAATTGACTCTACAGTGACTCTGCAGTAACTCTACAGTGACTCTACACTTCTACAGTGACTCTGCAGTGACTCTACACTTCTACAGTGACTCTGCAGTGACTCTACACTTCTACAGTGACTCTGCAGTGACTCTAAATTGACTCTACAGTGTCTCTGCAGTAACTCTACAGTGACTCTACACTTCTACAGTGACTCTGCAGTGACTCTACAGTGACTCTACACTTCTACAGTGACTCTGCAGTGACTCTACAGTGACTCTACACTTCTACAGTGACTCTGCAGTGACTCTAAATTGACTCTACAGTGACTCTGCAGTGACTCTAAATTGACTCTACAGTGTCTCTGCAGTGACTCTACAGTGACTCTACACTTCTACAGTGACTCTGCAGTGACTCTAAATTGACTCTACAGTGTCTCTGCAGTAACTCTACAGTGACTCTACACTTCTACAGTGACTCTGCAGTGACTCTACAGTGACTCTACACTTCTACAGTGACTCTGCAGTGACTCTAAATTGACTCTACACTGTCTCTGCAGTGACTCTACACTTCTACAGTGACTCTACAGTGACTCTACACTTCTACAGTGACTCTACAGTGACTCTACACTTCTACAGTGACTCTACAGTGACTCTACACTTCTACAGTGACTCTGCAGTAACTCTACAGTGACTCTACACTTCTACAGTGACTCTGCAGTGACTCTAAATTGACTCTACACTGTCTCTGCAGTAACTCTACAGTGACTCTACAGTGACTCTGCAGGGACTATGGTCACACAATGACTCTACAGTGACTCTGCAGTGACTCTGCAGGGTATATTGGTCACACAGTGACTCTACAGTGACTCTGCAGTGACTATGGTCACACAGTGACTCTACAGTGACTCTGCAGGGACTATGGTCACACAATGACTCTACAGTGACTCTGCAGTGACTCTGCAGGGTATATTGGTCACACAGTGACTCTACAGTGACTCTGCAGTGACTATGGTCACACAGTGACTCTACAGTGACTCTGCAGTGACTATGGTCACACAGTGACTCTACAGTGACTCTGCAGTGACTCTACAGTGACTCTGCAGTGACTATGGTCACACCGTGACTCTACAGTGACTCTGCAGGGACTCTACAGTGACTCTGCAGGGACTCTACAGTGACTCTGCAGTGACTATGGTCACACCGTGACTCTACAGTGACTCTGCGGGGACTATGGTCACACAGTGACTCTACAGTGACTCTGCAGTGACTATGGTCACACAGTGACTCTACAGTGACTCTGCAGTGACTCTACAGTGACTCTGCAGTGACTATGGTCACACCGTGACTCTACAGTGACTCTGCAGGGACTCTACAGTGACTCTGCAGGGACTCTACAGTGACTCTGCAGTGACTATGGTCACACCGTGACTCTACAGTGACTCTGCGGGGACTCTACAGTGACTCTGCAGGGACTCTACAGTGACTCTGCAGGGACTATGGTCACACCATGACTCTACAGTTATCTTTCTGTGGCGTCTTTTCGTGTAGTTGTTATTCTTCATGCAGCCAACAGGG
>CM014085.1:36760528-36810528 GCA_004119915.2 Collichthys lucidus
GCACACACTAATATACGCACACTGTAATATACACACTAATATACGCACACTGTAATATACGCACACTGTAATATACGCACACTGTAATATACACACAAATATACGCACACTGTAATATACGCACACACTAATATACGCACAGTGTAATATACGCACACTGTAATATAGGCGCACACTAATATACGCACAAATATACGCACACTGTAATATACGCACACACTAATATACGCACAAATATACGCACACACTAATATACGCACAAATATACGCACACTGTAATATACGCACACACTAATATACGCACAAATATACGCACACTGTAATATACGCACACACTAATATACGCACAAATATACGCACACTGTAATATACGCACACACTAATATACGCACAAATATACGCACACACTAATATACGCACACACTAATATACGCACAAATATACGCACACTGTAATATACGCACACACTAATATACGCACACACTAATATACGCACACACTAATATACACACAAATATACGCACACTGTAATATACGCACACACTAATATACGCACACTGTAATATACACACTAATATACGCACACTGTAATATACACACTAATATACGCACACTGTAATATAGGCGCACACTAATATACACACAAATATACGCACACACTAATATACGCACACTGTAATATACACACACACTAATATACGCACACACTAATATACGCGCACACTAATATACGCACACTGTAATATACGCACACTAATATACGCACACTGTAATATACGCACACACTAATATACACACACACTAATATACGCGCACACTAATATACGCACACTGTAATATACGCACACTAATATACGCACACTAATATACGCACACTGTAATATACACACAAATATACGCACACACAAATATACGCACACTGTAATATACACACTAATATACGCACACACTAATATACGCACACACTAATATACGCGCACACTAATATACGCACACTGTAATATACATGCACACTGTAATATACATGCACACTGTAATATACGCACACTAATATACGCACACTGTAATATACGCACACTGTAATATACGCACACTGTAATATACATGCACACTGTAATATACGCACACTGTAATATACGCACACTGTAATATACGCACACTGTATTATACATGCACACTGTAATATACGCACACTGTATTATACATGCACACTGTAATATACGCACACTGTAATATACATGCGCACTGTAATATACACACAAATATACGCACACTGTAATATACGCACACTGTAATATACATGCACACTGTAATATACGCACACTGTAATATACGCACACTGTAATATACGCACACTGTAATATACACACAAATATACGCACACTGTAATATACGCACACTGTAATATAGGCGCACACTATAATAAACGCACACTGTAATATACGCACACTGTAATATACCCACAAATATACGCACACTGTAATATACACACAAATATACGCACACTGTAATATACGCACACTGTAATATACCCACAAATATACGCACACTGTAATATACGCACACTGTAATATACGCACACTGTAATATACCCACAAATATACGCACACTGTAATATACGCACACTGTAATATACCCACAAATATACGCACACTGTAATATACGCACACTGTAATATACGCACACTGTAATATACGCGCACACTAATATACGCGCACACTAATATACGCACACTAATATACGCGCACACTAATATACGCACACTGTAATATACGCGCACACTAATATACGCACACTGTAATATACGCACACTGTAATATACGCACACTGTAATATACCCACAAATATACGCACACTGTAATATACGCACACTGTAATATACCCACAAATATACGCACACTGTAATATACGCACACTGTAATATACGCACACTGTAATATACCCACAAATATACGCACACTGTAATATACGCACACTGTAATATACCCACAAATATACGCACACTGTAATATACGCACACTGTAATATACACACAAATATACATGCACACTGTAATGTACGCACACTGTAATATACGCACACTGTAATATACGCACAAATATACATGCACACTGTAATATACGCACACTGTAATTTACCCACAAATATACGCACAGTGTAATATACGCACACTGTAATATACACACAAATATACATGCACACTGTAATATACACACTAATATACGCACACTGTAATATACACACTAATATACGCGCACTGTAATATATGCACACTGTAATATACATGCACACACTGTAATATACGCGCACACTAATATACGCACACTGTAATATACGCACACTGTAATATACCCACAAATATACGCACACTGTAATATACCCACAAATATACGCACACTGTAATATACACACTAATATATGCACAGTGTAATATATGCACAGTGTAATATATGCACACTGTAATATATGCACACTGTAATATACGCACACTGTAATATACGCACACTGTAATATACGCACACTGTAATATACACACAAATATACGCACACTGTAATATACGCACACTGTAATATACCCACAAATATACATGCACACTGTAATATACGCACACTGTAATATACCCACAAATATACATGCACACTGTAATATACGCACACTGTAATATACGCACAGTGTAATATACGCACACAAATATACGTGCACTGTAATATACGTGCACGCACTGTAATATACGTGCACACGCTGTAATATACACGCATGCACTGTAATATACGCGCACGCACTGTAATATACGCACACTAATCTATGCACAAATATACGCACACTAATCTATGCACAAATATACGCACACTGTAATATACGTGCGCGCACTGTAATATACGTGCGCGCACTGTAATATACGTGCACGCACTGCAATATACGCGCACTGCAATATACGAACACGCTAATATTCGCGCACTGCAATATACGGACATGCTAATATACATGCACTGTAATATACGGACACACTGATATACACGCACTGTAATATACGGACACGCTAATATGCACGCACTGCAATATACGCGTACCGCAATATACGCGCACCGCAATACACGGACACACTCATATACACGCACTGTAATATATACGCGCACTGCAATATACGGACACGCTAATATACACGCACTGTAATATATACGCGCACTGCAATATACGGACACGCTAATATACACGCACTGTAATATATACGCGCACTGCAATACACGGACACGCTAATATACATGCACTGTAATATATACGCATACCGCAATACACGGACACGCTTATATACACGCACTGTAATATATACGCGCACTGCAATACACGGACACGCTAATATACACGCACTGTAATATACGAACACGCTAATATACGCGCACTGTAATATATGCGCACTGTAATTACGCGCACTGTAATATACGGACACGCTAATATACGCGCACTGCAATATACGGACACGCTAATATACGCGTACTGCAATATACGAACACGCTAATATACGCGCACTGCAATGTACGGACACGCTAATATACGCGCACTGTAATATACGAACACGCTAATATACGCGCACTGCAATATACGCGCACTGTAATATACGAACACTGTAATTACGCGCACTGTAATATACGGACACGCTAATATACGCGCACTGCAATATACGCGCACTGTAATATACGGACACGCTAATATACGCTCACTGTAATATACGAACACGCTAATATACGCGCACTGCAATATACGCGCACTGCAATATACACACACTCTTAATACACGCGCACTGCAATATACACACACTGTAATATACGGACACGCTAATATACACGCACTGTAATATACACGCACTGCAATATACACACACTCTTAATACACGCACACTGCAAGATACACACTGTAATATACGGACACACTAATATACGCGCACTGCAATATACGCGCACTGTAATATACGGACATGCTAATATACACACACTGCAATATACACACACTGCAATATACACGCACTGCAATATACACACACTGCAATATATGCACACTGTAATACACGTGGTCTGTGTGGTTTTCAGGTGTGTATGCAGATAAAATCGGTATTGAAGCTGCTGAGATGTTGCTGAAAAACATCAGGCACAATGGCTGTGTGGACGAGTTCCTGCAAGACCAGGTGAGACCTCTGACTTCACTGTGACCTCACTCTGACGTCGCTCTGACTTCACTCTGACCTCACTGTGACTTCACTCTGACCTCACTGTGACTTCACTCTGACGTCGCTCTGACTTCACTCTGACGTCGCTCTGACGTCGTTCTGACTTCGCTCTGACCTCACTGTGACCTCACTCTGACGTCGCTCTGACTTCACTCTGACCTCACTGTGACTTCACTCTGACCTCACTCTGACTTCACTCTGACCTCACTGTGACTTCACTCTGACGTCGCTCTGACTTCACTCTGACGTCGTTCTGACTTCGTTCTGACTTCGCTCTGACTTCACTGTGACTTCACTGTGACCTCACTGTGACTTCACTGTGACCTCACTGTGACCTCACTCTGACGTCGCTCTGACTTCACTCTGACCTCACTGTGACTTCACTCTGACCTCACTCTGACTTCACTCTGACCTCACTGTGACTTCACTCTGACGTCGCTCTGACTTCACTCTGACGTCGTTCTGACTTCGTTCTGACTTCGCTCTGACTTCACTGTGACTTCACTGTGACTTCACTGTGACCTAACTGTGACTTCACTGTGACTTCACTGTGACCTCACTGTGACTTCACTCTGACGTCGCTCTGACTTCGCTCTGACTTCACTCTGACCTCACTCTGACGTCGCTCTGACCTCACTCTGACGTCGCTCTGACCTCACTCTGACGTCGCTCTGACATCACTGTGACCTCACTGTGACTTCACTCTGACCTCACTCTGACGTCGCTCTGACTTCACTCTGACGTCGCTCTGACTTCACTCTGACGTCGCTCTGACTTCACTCTGACGTCGCTCTGACTTCACTCTGACCTCACTGTGACTTCACTCTGACGTCGCTCTGACTTCGCTCTGACTTCACTGTGACCTCACTCTGACGTCGCTCTGACTTCACTCTGACCTCACTGTGACTTCACTCTGACGTCGCTCTGACTTCACTCTGACCTCACTGTGACTTCACTCTGACGTCGCTCTGACTTCACTCTGACGTCGTTCTGACTTCGCTCTGACTTCACTGTGACCTCACTCTGACGTCGCTCTGACTTCACTCTGACCTCACTGTGACTTCACTCTGACCTCACTGTGACTTCACTGTGACTTCACTGTGACCTCACTGTGACTTCACTCTGACCTCACTGTGACTTCACTCTGACCTCACTGTGACTTCGTTCTGACTTCGCTCTGACTTCACTCTGACCTCACTCTGACCTCACTCTGACCTCACTCTGACCTCACTCTGACCTCACTCTGACCTCACTGTGACTTCACTCTGACGTCGTTCTGACTTTGCTCTGACTTCACTGTGACTTCACTGTGACCTCACTCTGACGTCGCTCTGACGTCGCTCTGACTTCACTCTGACCTCACTGTGACCTTACTCTGACTTCACTCTGACCTCACTCTGACGTCGCTCTGACCTCACTCTGACGTCGCTCTGACCTCACTCTGACGTCGCTCTGACTTCACTCTGACGTCGCTCTGACCTCACTGTGACCTCACTCTGACGTCGCTCTGGCTTCACTCTGACGTCGCTCTGACCTCACTCTGACGTCGCTCTGACTTCGCTCTGACCTCACTCTGACGTCGCTCTGACCTCACTCTGACGTCGCTCTGACCTCACTCTGACGTCGCTCTGACTTCACTCTGACTTCACTCTGACCTCACTGTGACTTCACTGTGACCTCACTCTGACGTCGCTCTGACCTCACTCTGACGTCGCTCTGACCTCACTCTGACGTCGCTCTGACCTCACTCTGACGTCGCTCTGACGTCGCTCTGACCTCACTGTGACTTCACTGTGACCTCACTCTGACCTCACTGTGACGTCGCTCTGACGTCGCTCTGACCTCACTCTGACCTCACTCTGACGTCGCTCTGACTTCACTCTGACGTCGATCTGACCTCACTGTGACTTTACTCTGACCTCACTGTGACTTCACTCTGACCTCACTCTGACGTCGCTCTGACTTCACTCTGACGTCGCTCTGACCTCACTCTGACGTCGCTCTGACCTCACTCTGACGTCGCTCTGACCTCACTGTGACCTCACTCTGACGTCGCTCTGACTTAACTCTGACGTCGCTCTGACCTCACTCTGACGTCGCTCTGACCTCACTCTGACGTCGCTCTGACCTCACTCTGACGTCGCTCTGACCTCACTCTGACGTCGCTCTGACCTCACTCTGACGTCGCTCTGACTTCACTCTGACCTCGCTCTGACGTCGCTCTGACTTCACTCTGACTTCGCTCTGACTTCACTCTGACCTCACTCTGACGTCGCCCTGACCTCTTCTTCCTCCTCCTCAGCTCATCATCTTCATGGCGTTGGCGAAGGGAACATCTCGGATTCGAACAGGAGCCGTGACGCTGCACACACAGACGGCCATTCACATCGCAGAGCAGCTGACTCAGGTCACACACCATGTGGTTTATGTCCGTTTGACACAACCGACTAACACCGTTAATTCCAAATAATTAACAAAAATGTAATGTTTGTTTTTTCAGGCGAAGTTCACGATAACAAAGTCAGAAGACGAACTGAGCAGCAACATCAACTACATCATCGAATGTGAAGGATCAGGAGCAAGCAACCCACACCTGTAGACACACAATACACACAACACACACACACTCTCTGTCTCTGTGTAGCTGCTTCTGTCTCTCAGGGTGTTTCTTTAATAAATAAATGAAATGTTTCATATGTCTGAGTCTCATCCTTCTTCATGAGTCCTACATTTCCCAGAATGCGCATTCTTTTGTTTACGACGATACTAATCGTTCCAGGTGTTGATTTTCAGTCTTCATCTAAGTACGTTCACGTGTCTGACAGGTGAGGAGCGGCAGGGATGAACTTTAACCTGCCCAGAACATGACGTGAAACCAAAGACTCTGTAGTTTAGTTCAGTTCTGACTGTTGGATTCTGGGTATTGTAGTCCTAACAGTGAGACCGGACCTGTTCCTCAGGGTCAGGATGGAGACAGGTGATCTGTTAAGACCTCCCAGGTGGACCTGGACTTCCTGTGGTCCCTGTGTTGTTTCCGTGATGTCATCAGTGTGGTGTCATGTTGATTGTCCCTCTAACCTTGTTAACTCACCTGCAGCAGGTGAGCTGATGTACAGTGTGTACAGCAGGAAGTCCAACTCAGACCTGAATGTGTGTTGAAACCTGAGGAGGCTGTAAACTCACACCTCTGTCCCCTCTGGAACCAGGAGTAACCTGATCTGGGTCACCTGACACCTCCTCAGCTCAGCCTGGCTGCGTCCCCGCAGTCTGCTCGCCGCCCTGCAGTATGGCGGATGCCGGGGCCTGGAGGACGCACCAGGACGGCCCCCGGATCCTCCAACCAGGACCAGGATCAGGTCCGGGACCAGGACAAGGATCTGGACCAGCACCAGCACCAGCACCAAACCGTGTGTGGATCTCCCTGATTGCAGGTGAGATTCTGACATCATCAGCAGACATTAACAGACCTGCAGTCTGACACACAAACAACCAATCAGGTGAGATTATTTCACCTGCTGCCAGAGCTGATGTCATGAGCTGGATCCAGATCAGGTAAGACCACGAGACAGGACAGGAGAGCCTCACCTGTGAACAGGTAAACAGATGAGCAAAGATGTTTCAAACTTTATGAAATCACGTTCAGATAACAAGAGAAATCTCATATTTGAATTCCAGTTGAATGTTTTCATCCTTCAAAGTTTAAACTGAATTATGAAAAAGAATAGTCTGAATTATAAACCGTCTTTATTTCTTTAAAAAAATAAAACGACTGAACTGGCACGTCCAGGTTCGGTTCAGTTTGGTTCTGTAATCAGGGTCTAAACTGAACCCGTCAGAAGAAGCTTCAACTTAATATAATTAATCTGTGCTTTAGAACCTGGACTCTGCTGTAGAACTTTGACAGAACTGGACCTGGTTAGTGGACCGGTTCGGTGTCTGTCTTCACCGTCGTCACGTGTTTGTAACTCTCGGTCCATGAAAGCCTCATTGTTCGTGTTTCCCAGCGGAGCATGAAGGCAGCACAGGCCGCTGTTTGGTGATTGGCTGCGGTTGCTATGGGAGCGGCTCCCGTTGCCGTGGTAACGTGTCTTAAGGAGGGCCCCGGTCAATCAGAGTTCCAGACTCTCAGACCGCCACACGGCTAACGTGCTAACATGCTAACCCGGACTGTTTAAAGAGGCGGAAAAGAAGCCCGCGGAGACGGTGGAGAGCCGGGAAGAGAGCCGGGAAGAGAGCCGGGAAGAGAGCCGGGAGAGAGCCCCGGAGGACGCAGAGGAGCCGCACAGACTGATGGGAAACTGAGTACTAAGTTTTTAACTTTTTAACTCCGTACACACTCTGCTAGCCCCGCTGCTAGCTGCTAACGGCTAGCCGAGCTGTTAGCAGTCTGAAAAGTTTGAGCAGGAATTAGACGGAGCCATGACGGTGGAAGGGCTGCGACACTCCCCGATCCTGTCCGCCCTGTTCCGGACCACCGAGGAGCCGCGGGCCGGCCCGCCGGGAGCCGGGCTGCCGGGAGCCGAGCTGCTGGGAGCGGCGTCGTTCATCCGAGGTGACCCAAAACTTTATTTATACAGAGTAACTTTATTAATAAACATTATTTATACAGAGTACTAATGAAACTATTTATAAACTTTATTTATACAGAGTAACTTTATTAATAAACTTTATTTATACAGAGTACTAATGAAACTTTATTTATACAGAGTATTAATGTAACTTTATTTATAAACTTTATTTATACAGAGTATTAATGTAACTTTATTTATAAACTTCATTTATGCAGAGTACTAATGAAACTATTTATAAACTTTATTTATACAGAGTACTAATGAAACTATTTATAAACTTTATTTATACAGAGTACTAATAAAACTATTTATAAACTTTATTTATACAGAGTATTAATGTAACTTTATTTATAAACTTTATTTATAGAGTACTAATGTAACTTTATTTATACAGAGTATGATTGTAACTTTATTTATAAACTTTATTTATGCAGAGTATTAATGTAACTTTATTTATAAACTTTATTTATGCCGAGTATTAATGTAACTTTATTTATAAACTTCATTTATGCAGAGTACTAATGAAACAATAAACTTTATTTATACAGAGTATTAATGTAACTTTATTTATACAGAGTATTAATGTAACTTTATTTATAAACTTCATTTATACAGAGTACTAATGTAACTTTATTTATAAACTTTATTTATACAAAGTACTAATGTAACTTTATTAATAAACTTTATTTATACAGAGTACTAATGTAACTTTATTTATAAACTTTATTTATACAGAGTATTAAAGTAACTTTATGTATACACACCAATAAAAGTTTATTTATACACAAAACTTAACATAAACATAACATGCTAACAAACTTCATCAGAGGTAACTTCATTTGAAAAGAAAACTTTATTTATACATAAAACAATTTAATGAACAGTTAATTAAAATATGTACAGATATTACAAATGTGACAAAAGTTTGTTAAAGGTTCAGATGATCTTTCATTTAAAATGTGCATCACCTGTGATCACCCTTCTTCCTCACCTGTGGTCACCTGGTTTGGTCACTTCAGAGCTGCCGTCCGTCCTGGTGATGAGGCTGAAAACTATTCTCAGGTGTGTGTTCATCGTTCAGTTTTTGGCCCTCATCGCTTCCTGTAACTTCATCATGACAGAGAGAGTCGGGTGGGTGTCGCTCTGGTCCGGTCCAGCAGAACCGGCTGGGTGAGCTGGAGTCTGAGAGCAGGGCTGCTGAACACGTTAACACACAGGTGACCCGTGTCACGTGTCGGTCGCTAGACGTCTTCATCGTTACCGTGGCGTCTGTTCTGATGATGTAAGCCGTTAACGAGCGAGTCACTTCCTCCTCGTCTCTGCTCATGTGTAGGACTCATCGGACAGGAAGTACACCATGCCTCATTTTCCCAGAATTCCCTGGGCTTACAGAAGAAAACAGAAAAAAAAGTTTGTTTGTTTGTCGTATTAATTATTTTTAATGTTTCAGGTGATGTCGGCTTTCATCTAAACCAGAAAGAGTGAGACTGAGTGCAGTTTGTTAACCTGTCTGTCTGTCTGTCTGTCTGTCTGTCTGTCTGTCTGTCTGTCTGTCTCTCACAGAGCGTCTGTACTTCGCCACCTTACGCAGTAAACCTAAAAGTACGGCTAACACACACTATTTCTGCACAGACGATGAGTTCCTGTACGAGAAGTAAGTGTGTGTGTGTGTGTGTGTGTGTGTGTGTGTGTGTGTGTGTGTGTGTGTGTGTGTGTGTGTGGTGTGTGTGTGTGTGTGTGTGTGTGTGTGTGTGTGTGTACAGCTGAGTGCAGCTGTCAGACAGCACTGATGGTTTAACTCTTATCATGAAGACGGGCTGTATTAATCATCTGCCTGATCATAAATACTGTAACAGATTAGAAAAGATTACTGAAGCAGATTTCTGCAACTGGGGCGTCTATTAGCTCAGGTTCTAGATTATCCGGCCCATGTATGAAGGCTCAGCAGCGGCCCTGGGTTTGAATCCGACCTCCGACCTCCGACCTGCTGCATGTTGTTCCCCATCTCCCTTCAGCTGTCTCTGTCAAAAATAAAAGCTTAGGGGCGGTCAGTAGCGTAGTGGTTTATGCAGCCGCCCCGTGTGTAGAGGCTGCAGTCCTTGTTGCAGCTGGCCCCGGTTCGAGTCCCGCATGGACGGCCCTTTGCTGCGTGTCACTCCCCTCTCTGCCCCCTGTTTCTTGTCTATCTTCAGCTGTACTATCGTTAAAAAGGCATATAAATAAAAGCTGTAACAGATTACTGTACTCTGTACACTGACCCTGGTTGAAACCACATAAACAGTCTGTTGATCTAACATGAGGACTGGATTAAAGTTTTTAAATGCAGCTGATGTTTAAAATTTGAACCGAATCATTGATCTGTCTCACAGACAGATGAATGACAAAACACTGAAACAGTGTTTAGTCTTTAATCCTGAACTGATCCACTGACAGTCTGTGTCCTCTGTGTGTCTCAGTTTCTATGCAGACTTTGGTCCTCTGAATCTGGCCATGTTGTACCGATACTGCTGCAAACTCAACAAGAAGCTGAAGGTGAGACTGACTGGCCAAACTGGAATGACCAGAACACACTCACTCTGTCACACTCACTCTGTCACACTCACTCTGTCACACTCACTCTGTCACACTCACTCTGTCACACACACTCTGTCACACACACACTCTGTCACACACACTCTGTCACGTCACACACACTCTGTCACACTCACTCTGTCACGTCACACACACTCTGTCACACACACTCTGTCACACACACTCTGTCACACTCACTCTGTCACACACACTCTGTCACATCACACACACTCTGTCACACTCACTCTGTCACACTCACTCTGTCACGTCACACACACTCTGTCACACACACTCTGTCACACTCACTCTGTCACATCACACTCTGTCACACACACTCTGTCACACTCACTCTGTCACGTCACACACACTCTGTCACACACACTCTGTCACACACACTCTGTCACACACACTCTGTCACGTCACACACACTCTGTCACGCACACTCTGTCACGCACACTCTGTCACGCACACTCTGTCACGCACACTCTGTCACGCACACTCTGTCACGCACACTCTGTCACGCACACTCTGTCACGCACACTCTGTCACGCACACTCTGTCACACACACTCTGTCACGTCACACTCTGTCACGTCACACACACTCTGTCACGTCACACACACTCTGTCACACACACTCTGTCACGTCACACACACTCTGTCACATCACACACACTCTGTCACGTCACACTCACTCTGTCACACTCACTCTGTCACGTCACACACACTCTGTCACACTCACTCTGTCACACTCACTCTGTCACACACACTCTGTCACATCACACACACTCTGTCACACACACTCTGTCACATCACACACACTCTGTCACACTCACTCTGTCACGTCACACACACTCTGTCACGTCACACTCACTCTGTCACGTCACACACACTCTGTCACACTCACTCTGTCACACTCACTCTGTCACATCACACACACTCTGTCACATCACACACACTCTGTCACATCACACACACTCTGTCACACTCACTCTGTCACGTCACACTCACTCTGTCACACTCACTCTGTCACACTCACTCTGTCACACTCACTCTGTCACGTCACACACACTCTGTCACACACACTCTGTCACATCACACACACTCTGTCACACTCACTCTGTCACACACATTCTGTCACACACATTCTGTCACACTCACTCTGTCACACTCACTCTGTCACACTCACTCTGTCACGTCACACACACTCTGTCACGTCACACTCACTCTGTCACACTCACTCTGTCACGTCACACACACTCTGTCACACACACTCTGTCACACTCACTCTGTCACACTCACTCTGTCACACACACTCTGTCACATCACACACACTCTGTCACACTCACTCTGTCACGTCACACACACTCTGTCACACACACTCTGTCACACACACTATGTCACACTCACTCTGTCACGTCACACACACTCTGTCACACACACTCTGTCACACACACTCTGTCACATCACACACACTCTGTCACACTCACTCTGTCACACTCACTCTGTCACACTCACTCTGTCACACTCACTCTGTCACATCACACAGTCACACTCACTCTGTCACACTCACTCTGTCACACACACTCTGTCACACTCACTCTGTCACGTCACACACACTCTGTCACACACACTCTGTCACATCACACACACTCTGTCACATCACACTCACTCTGTCACACTCACTCTGTCACATCACACTCACTCTGTCACACTCACTCTGTCACACTCACTCTGTCACACTCACTCTGTCACACTCACTTTGTCACACTCACTCTGTCACACTCACTCCGTCACGTCACACTCACTCTGTCACGTCACACTCACTCTGTCACACTCACTCACTCTGTCACACTCACTCACTCTGTCACACTCACTCTGTCACACTCACTCTGTCACACTCACTCTGTCACACTCACTTTGTCACACACACTCTGTCACACTCACTCACTCTGTCACACTCACTCTGTCACACACACTCTGTCACACTCACTCTGTCACACACACTCTGTCACACTCACTCACTCTGTCACACTCACTCTGTCACACTCACTCTGTCACATCACACTCTGTCACACACACTCTGTCACACTCACTCACTCTGTCACACTCACTCTGTCACATCACACTCTGTCACACACACTCTGTCACACTCACTCACTCTGTCACACTCACTCTGTCACACACACTCTGTCACATCACACACACTCTGTCACACTCACTCTGTCACACTCACTCTGTCACACTCACTCTGTCACATCACACAGTCACACTCACTCTGTCACACTCACTCTGTCACACTCACTCTGTCACACACACTCTGTCACACTCACTCTGTCACGTCACACACACTCTGTCACACTCACTCTGTCACGTCACACACACTCTGTCACACACACTCTGTCACATCACACACACTCTGTCACATCACACCCACTCTGTCACACCCACTCTGTCACACCCACTCTGTCACGTCACACTCACTCTGTCACACTCACTCTGTCACACTCACTCTGTCACACTCACTTTGTCACACTCACTTTGTCACACTCACTCTGTCACACTCACTCCGTCACGTCACACTCACTCTGTCACACTCACTCACTCTGTCACACTCACTCTGTCACACACACTCTGTCACACTCACTCACTCTGTCACACACACTCTGTCACACTCACCCACTCTGTCACACACACTCTGTCACACACACTCTGTCACACTCACTCTGTCACACACACTCTGTCACACTCACTCTGTCACACACACTCTGTCACATCACACTCTGTCACATCACACTCTGTCACACTCACTCACTCTGTCACACTCACTCTGTCACACTCACTCTGTCACACTCACTCTGTCACACACACTCTGTCACACACACTCACTCTGTCACACTCACTCACTCTGTCACACTCACTCTGTCACACTCACTCTGTCACACTCACTTTGTCACACACACTCTGTCACACTCACTCACTCTGTCACACTCACTCTGTCACACTCACTCACTCTGTCACATCACACTCTGTCACACACACTCACTCTGTCACACACACTCTGTCACACTCACTCTGTCACACACACTCTGTCACACTCACTCTGTCACACACACTCTGTCACACACACTCACTCTGTCACACTCACTCTGTCACATCACACTCTGTCACACACACTCTGTCACACTCACTCACTCTGTCACACACACTCTGTCACACTCACTCACTCTGTCACATCACACTCTGTCACACTCACTCACTCTGTCACACACACTCTGTCACACTCACTCTGTCACACACACTCTGTCACACTCACTCTGTCACACACACTCTGTCACACACACTCACTCTGTCACACTCACTCTGTCACATCACACTCTGTCACACACACTCTGTCACACTCACTCACTCTGTCACACTCACTCTGTCACACTCACTCTGTCACACTCACTCTGTCACACTCACTCTGTCACACACACTCTGTCACACTCACTCACTCTGTCACACTCACTCACTCTGTCACACACACTCTGTCACACTCACTCTGTCACACACACTCTGTCACATCACACTCTGTCACACTCACTCTGTCACACACACTCTGTCACACTCACTCTGTCACACTCACTCTGTCACACTCACTCTGTCACACTCACTCTGTCACGGTCTGTGTCTTATGTGTTTTGTTGCCATGGTGATGACATTCCTCTAGTTGATTGTTGTCGGTCGTCATGGCGACCAGCCGACCGGACAATCTGGATTCACAGCCCATCATTAGTTTACCGCAGAGTACCTGTCCACACCTGAGACACAAAGCATCATGGGACACCTCACAAACTATGCAGCTTACAAAGGAGTGTTCATAAGACTGTTAAGACTGGAGGAAGACGAGATCACAGCAGTCTTACAAGATTATAATAAAACTTAAATAAAACTAAGGACTGTAGAGTCTTTGGTTCTTTTTTTAGTCTGAGTCTTTACCACCTGTGGTCTGAGTCTTTACCACCTGTGCTCTGAGTCTTTACCACCTGTGCTCTGAGTCTTTACCACCTGTGCTCCGAGTCTTTACCACCTGTGCTCTGAGTCTTTACCACCTGTGCTCTGAGTCTTTACCACCTGTGCTCCGAGTCTTTACCACCTGTGCTCCGAGTCTTTACCACCTGTGCTCCGAGTCTTTACCACCTGTGCTCCGAGTCTTTACCACCTGTGCTCCGAGTCTTTACCACCTGTGCTCCGAGTCTTTACCACCTGTGCTCCGAGTCTTTACCACCTGTGGTCACGTGACTCTTTTTCTGTGCAGTCATTCACTCTCACCAGGAAGAGGATCGTTCACTACACAAGCTTCGACCAGAGGAAGAGATCGAATGCAGCAGTGCTGATTGGAGGATACGCTGTGAGTCATACTCACTCACTCACTCACTCACTTACAGCTGGAGGTGTCCTGAGGTCTGACCTGTCTCTCCCTGTTTACCTGTGTGTCTGTCAGGTGATCTACTTGAAGAAAACCCCAGAAGAAGCCTACAGAGCTCTGGTCTCTGGTTCCAATGCCTCCTACCTGCCCTTCAGGTGAGTTAGTCCACAGACCAGCTCGTAGACCAGCCCACAACCCACAGACAGACAGTCCAACCACCAGCCCACAGACAAAAAAGGCGTTTGTAGCCGTTGGTATCACCACTCCCACAAAGATATCCACCCTGTCACTCTCTGATAAACACACACACACACACACACACACACACACACACCTGCTCATCCACCTTTTGCGAGCAGCTTTAAGATGAGGATGTCATTTTTCCTCTCACTCAGCACTCACTCTGTATCCAGATCCAGAGTGAGTGCTGATTTCACCATTATGTGATCATAAAGCAGCAGAACCTACACATCATTTCCATGAACTGTCAGAAAGAAGAACAACATTTGCACCTGAGGACAGTTACATACACGTAGTATAAGACTAGTCTTGGTCTAAGACGAGTCATGAATTGTCAAGTTAGTCATAGTAGCAGGGTTCCCACGGGTGCTTGAATTCCTTGAAAATGCTTGAATTTCAATTCAGTGTTTTCAAGGTTGTGAAAATGCTTGATTTTTTTGTGAAGTGCTTGAAAGTGCTTGAAATGTGTGCGATGTCTGTCTCAATAAACCAAGAGGAAACAAAAATGTTTCCTAGCGGCTACGCGCTTGATCCGATGCCTTTACATGCAGAACTCAGTTATCATACTCGCTTAAAAACTGTGTGTGTGTGTGTGTGTGTGTGTGTGTGTGTGTGTGTGTGTGTGTGTGTGTGTGTGTGGTGTGTGTGTGTGTGGGTGTGTTGTGTGTGTGTTGGGTGTGTGTGTGGTGTGTGGTGTGTGTGTGTGTGGTGTGTGGTGTGTGTGTGTGTGTTCAGGGACGTCCTTCGGGAACTGCTCGTTCAACCTCACTGTGCTGGACTGTCTGCAGGGCATCAGGAAGGTGAGAGACTAAAGACTGTCTACAGGGACTCAGACGACCTAAGACTAAAGACTGTCTACAGGGACTCAGACGACCTAAGACTAAAGACTGTCTACAGAGACTCAGACGACCTAAGACTAAAGACTGTCTACAGAGACTCAGACGACCTAAGACTAAAGACTGTCTACAGAGACTCAGACGACCTAAGACTAAAGACTGTCTACAGAGACTCAGACGACCTAAGACTAAAGACTGTCTACAGGGACTCTGACGACCTAAGACTAAAGACTGTCTACAGGGACTCTGACGACCTAAGACTAAAGACTGTCTACAGGGACTCTGACGACCTAAGACTAAAGACTGTCTACAGGGACTCTGACGACCTAAGACTAAAGACTGTCTACAGGGACTCTGACGACCTAAGACTAAAGACTGTCTACAGGACTCTGACGACCTAAGACAAGACTGTCTACAGGGACTCTGACGACCTAAGACTAAAGACTGTCTACAGGGACTCTGACGACCTAAGACTAAAGACTGTCTACAGAGACTCTGACGACCTAAGACTAAAGACTGTCTACAGGGACTCTGACGACCTAAGACTAAAGACTGTCTACAGAGACTCTGACGACCTAAGACTAAAGACTGTCTACAGAGACTCTGACGACCTAAGACTAAAGACTGTCTACAGAGACTCTGACGATGATGAGTTTTCATTGGTTTTCAGGCTCTGCAGCACGGCTTCTTCGACTTCGAGACGTTCGACGTGGACGAGTACGAACACTACGAGGTAAACTGTCTGTGGTCTGTCTGTTAACTGTGTCTGTTAACTGTCTGTGGTCTGTCTGTTAACTGTGTCTGTTAACTGTCTGTGGTCTGTCTGTTAACTGTCTGTGGTCTGTCTGTTAACTGTGTCTGTTAACTGTCTGTGGTCTGTCTGTTAACTGTCTGTGGTCTGTCTGTTAACTGTGTCTGTTAACTGTCTGTGGTCTGTCTGTTAACTGTGTCTGTTAACTGTCTGTGGTCTGTCTGTTAACTGTGTCTGTTAACTGTCTGTGGTCTGTCTGTTAACTGTCTGTGGTCTGTCTGTTAACTGTCTGTGGTCTGTCTGTTAACTGTGTCTGTTAACTGTCTGTGGTCTGTCTGTTAACTGTGTCTGTTAACTGTGTCTGTTTAACTGTCTGTGGTCTGTCTGTTAACTGTGTCTGTTAACTGTCTGTGGTCTGTCTGTTAACTGTGTCTGTTAACTGTGTCTGTTAACTGTCTGTGGTCTGTCTGTTAACTGTCTGTGGTCTGTCTGTTAACTGTGTCTGTTAACTGTCTGTGGTCTGTCTGTTAACTGTGTCTGTTAACTGTCTGTGGTCTGTCTGTTAACTGTCTGTGGTCTGTCTGTTAACTGTCTGTGGTCTGTCTGTTAACTGTCTGTGGTCTGTCTGTTAACTGTGTCTGTTAACTGTCTGTGGTCTGTCTGTTAACTGTGTCTGTTAACTGTCTGTGGTCTGTCTGTTAACTGTGTCTGTTAACTGTCTGTGGTCTGTCTGTTAACTGTGTCTGTTAACTGTCTGTGGTCTGTCTGTTAACTGTCTGTGGTCTGTCTGTTAACTGTCTGTGGTCTGTCTGTTAACTGTGTCTGTTAACTGTCTGTGGTCTGTCTGTTAACTGTGTCTGTTAACTGTGTCTGTTTAACTGTCTGTGGTCTGTCTGTTAACTGTGTCTGTTAACTGTCTGTGGTCTGTCTGTTAACTGTGTCTGTTAACTGTGTCTGTTAACTGTCTGTGGTCTGTCTGTTAACTGTCTGTGGTCTGTCTGTTAACTGTGTCTGTTAACTGTCTGTGGTCTGTCTGTTAACTGTGTCTGTTAACTGTCTGTGGTCTGTCTGTTAACTGTGTCTGTTAACTGTCTGTGGTCTGTCTGTTAACTGTGTCTGTTAACTGTCTGTGGTCTGTCTGTTAACTGTGTCTGTTAACTGTCTGTGGTCTGTCTGTTAACTGTGTCTGTTAACTGTCTGTGGTCTGTCTGTTAACTGTGTCTGTTAACTGTCTGTGGTCTGTCTGTTAACTGTGTCTGTTAACTGTCTGTGGTCTGTCTGTGGTCTGTCTGTGGTCTGTCTGTTAACTGTCTGTGGTCTGTCTGTTAACTGTGTCTGTTAACTGTCTGTGGTCTGTCTGTTAACTGTGTCTGTTAACTGTCTGTGGTCTGTCTGTTAACTGTGTCTGTTAACTGTCTGTGGTCTGTCTGTTAACTGTGTCTGTTAACTGTCTGTGGTCTGTCTGTTAACTGTGTCTGTTAACTGTCTGTGGTCTGTCTGTTAACTGTCTGTGGTCTGTCTGTTAACTGTGTCTGTTAACTGTGTCTGTTAACTGTCTGTGGTCTGTCTGTTAACTGTGTCTGTTAACTGTGTCTGTTAACTGTCTGTGGTCTGTCTGTTAACTGTGTCTGTTAACTGTGTCTGTTAACTGTCTGTGGTCTGTCTGTTAACTGTGTCTGTTAACTGTCTGTGGTCTGTCTGTTAACTGTCTGTGGTCTGTCTGTTAACTGTGTCTGTTAACTGTGTCTGTTAACTGTCTGTGGTCTGTCTGTTAACTGTGTCTGTTAACTGTGTCTGTTAACTGTCTGTGGTCTGTCTGTTAACTGTGTCTGTTAACTGTGTCTGTTAACTGTCTGTGGTCTGTCTGTTAACTGTGTCTGTTAACTGTCTGTTAACTGTGTCTGTTAACTGTCTGTGGTCTGTCTGTTAACTGTGTCTGTTAACTGTCTGTGGTCTGTCTGTTAACTGTCTGTGGTCTGTCTGTTAACTGTGTCTGTAGCGGGTGGAGAATGGAGACCTGAACTGGATCGTCCCAGCGAAGTTTGTGGCCTTCAGTGGACCTCATCCTAAAACTAAGATGGAGAACGGTGAGTAGACAGAGAGCGGGCCTGGTCTGGTCCGGTCTGGTCCGGTCTGGTCCTGGGGCCTCATGTACACAGCATGCGTACGCACAAAAAAGTGGCGTACGTCCTTTTCCACGCTCACGTTCAGATGTATCAAACGTGAAACAATCGTAGAAACGTGCGTGCCCCACGCCAGCTTCATAGCTGTCGTACGCACGTTTCTGCAGCTGTTTTCTTTGGCGACACCTAGAGGTGACGCTGGGAAACTGTTAATAATGTGAAAACAAGTATTCATCAGAGTGATGTGCACATCAGAGACACACTGATGAACAATAACACAGCCACATGTTTGCAGTTATATAGGTGGATATGAAAGCATGTGTAATGTGATGAAGAACATGATATTAACAAAGGCAGCGTTAGCGTTGTTAGAGGACCCTGCAAACGTGAGCGATTTAAGGAACGTGAGGATTTACTGGCAAACCATGATAATTGGCTCATGAGATGATTTCAGTTACCAAGGCCAGTGTTACTGGAGCTGTGTGCAGAGCTGCAGCCGGCCCGAGAGCGAGACGGGGGCCGGCGAGTAGCTCGGGGTTGTGCTGACTATACGCTGGTTCCTGGAAACAGGAGCGGGAGCTGTTTATCTAAGTAGGAAACATTTTTACTCCATCAATGTTCAAATCATATGTGATGCACAAATACAGCTAACTAACATCGTGACAAGGTGGCCTGGTTCAACGCACGCCTCATTATGACTGACAGCATGGCTGGGAACAGGCTGGAGGCTGCACGGTGCCGATGGGTGGCTCCTATTCTTTAACTGTCCTGTATGTAACGCTGGTTTACATACGGGACAATTAAAGGAATAAACTCTTAGAGCTGCAGAGTTTCTAACAAGCCCCTGATTGTCTGTGTTCAGTATTCCTGTCAGTAAAAGCGTAAAATGTCAGCCACAGCGCCACACCTGTCCACACCTGTCCACACCTGTCCACACCTGCCCACACCTGCCCACACCTGCCCACACCTGCCCACACCTGCCCACACCTGTCCACACCTGTCCACACCTGCCCACACCTGCCCACACCTGTCCACACCTGCCCACACCTGTCCACACCTGTCCACACCTGCCCACACCTGCCCACACCTGCCCACACTCTCCACACCTGCCCACACCTGTCCACACCTGCCCACACCTGTCCACACCTGTCCACACCTGTGTGTGCGCTGCTCTGATCCCACTCACGTCTTTTTTTGGTCATATTTATCCCTGCTGACAGGAACAAACAGAATCTCCACTTCATTCACTAGAATCTTCAGCTCAGACTCTGTGAAATTCATTTTCTTTCCTTTGTTCGTCGCGTTATCTGATCAGACAAACAGGTGAATCTCAGGTCCAGGGCCTATTTAAATAGATTTGCATATGTAAATGAGGCGTGGACAGGGAGGAGGTGCATGTGCGTTTAATTCCACGTTGATTGGGATGTACAAGAGAAACGTGCTTGGATCCATGCGTACGCACACTTTGATACATCTGAATATTTTTGTGCGTACGACAGTTTCCGGGTTTTGGCGTACGACAAGTTTCAGTAGGAAATCCACTCAGGTATTCGTACATGAGGCCTCAGGTCTGTAGGTCTGTCAGCACTGACTGTGGCTCCGCCCTCTGTAGGTTACCCGCTCCACGCCCCCGAGGCGTACTTCCCGTACTTCAGGAAACACAACGTGACGACCGTGATCCGCCTCAACAAGAAGATCTACGACAGCAAACGCTTCACGGACGCCGGCTTCGACCACTGCGACCTCTTCTTCTTAGACGGCAGCACGCCCAGTGACATCATCACACGCCACTTCCTGCAGATCTGTGAGAGCACCGAGGGGGCGGTCGCTGTTCACTGCAAGGGTGAGCACTTCCTGTCTGTCTGTCCCCGCCGGGCCAACTTCCTCCTCCAGTACCGGTCTGTCCTTCGGTTCTGGTCCTGGCCTGTCCCCTCTCTGTCCTCAGGCTGTCAGTAGTCTCCGGGACCAGCAGAGAGCGGTGTGTGTCTCAGGGTTTGGTTCTGATCCGATGTGTTTTTCTCTGTCTGTCTCTCAGCTGGCCTGGGCAGGACGGGCACTTTGATTGGCTGTTACCTGATGAAACACTACCGCTTCACAGCAGGTGAGGCCATTGCCTGGATCCGGATCTGCAGACCGGGCTCTGTGATTGGACCGCAGCAGAACTTCCTGGAAGAGTGAGTCACTGATGATGTCATTCATTCTGATCTGTCTAATTAATTTAATAATTAAATTAATTAATTAAATCAGCGTGTGTAAAACTGTGACCCGAGGACCCTCGATGGACGCTTCAGGCTTTACAATCTGTACAGGGAGTGACTCCCTCTGTGCTTAGACCCTCGGAGAGAGTGAGGAAAAACTTTAACAGGGAAAAAATGTGGAAGAAACCTCAGGAAGAGCCACAGAGGAGGGATCCCTCTGCCAGGACGGACAGACGTGCAATAGATGTCAGTGTACAGAACAAATCAACACAAACAGATTGTACAATGACAATGACTGATAAAATAATGACAGTAGTAATAATAATGACAGTAGTAATAATGACAGTAGTAATAATGACAGCAGTAATAATGACAGTAGTAATAATGACAGTAGTAATAATGACAGCAGTAATAATGACAGTAGTAATAATGACAGTAGTAATAATGACAGCAGTAATAATGACAGTAGTAATAATGACAGTAGTAATAATGACAGTAGTAATAATGACAGCAGTAATAATCACAGTAGTAATAATGACAGTAGTAATAATGACAGCAGTAATAATGACAGTAGTAATAATGACAGTAGTAATAATGACAGCAGTAATAATGACAGTAGTAATAATGACAGTAGTAATAATGACAGCAGTAATAATGACAGCAGTAATAATGACAGCAGTAATAATGACAGCAGTAATAATGACAGTAGTAATAATAATGACAGCAGTAATAATGACAGCAGTAATAATGACAGCAGTAATAATGACAGCAGTAATAATGACAGTAGTAATAATAATGACAGTAGTAATAATGACAGTAGTAATAATGACAGCAGTAATAATGACAGTAGTAATAATAATGACAGTAATAATAATGACAGCAGTAATAATGACAGTAGTAATAATGACAGTAGTAATAATGACAGCAGTAATAATGACAGTAGTAATAATGACAGCAGTAACAATGACAGTAGTAATAATGACAGCAGTAACAATGACAGTAGTAATAATGACAGTAGTAATAACAATGACAGTAGTAATAACAATGACAGTAGTAATAATAATGACAGTAGTAATAATAATGACAGCAGTAATAATGACAGTAGTAATAATGACAGTAGTAATAATGACGGCAGTAATAATGACGGCAGTAATAATGACGGCAGTAATAATGACAGCAGTAATAATGACAGCAGTAACAATGACAGCAGTAATAATGACGGCAGTAATAATGACGGCAGTAATAATGACGGCAGTAATAATGACGGCAGTAATAATGACAGCAGTAATAATGACAGCAGTAACAATGACAGCAGTAACAATGACAGCAGTAATAATGACAGCAGTAATAATGACAGCAGTAATAATGACAGCAGTAATAATGACAGCAGTAATAATGACAGCAGTAATAATGACAGTAGTAATAATGACAGTAGTAATAATGACAGCAGTAATAATGACAGTAGTAATAATGACAGTAGTAATAATGACAGTAGTAATAATGACAGCAGTAATAATGACAGCAGTAATAATGACAGTAGTAATAATAATGACAGTAGTAATAATGACAGTAGTAATAATGACAGCAGTAATAATGACAGTAGTAATAATGACAGCAGTAATAATGACAGCAGTAATAATGACAGCAGTAATAATGACAGTAGTAATAATGACAGCCGTAATAATGACAGTAGTAATAATGACAGCTGACAGCAGTAATAATGACAGTAGTAATAATGACAGCAGTAATAATGACAGCAGTAACAATGACAGCAGTAATAATGACAGCAGTAATAATGACAGCAGTAATAATGACAGTAGTAATAATGACAGTAGTAATAATGACAGCAGTAATAATGACAGTAGTAATAATGACAGTAGTAATAATGACAGTAGTAATAATGACAGTAGTAATAATGACAGCAGTAATAATGACAGCAGTAATAATGACAGTAGTAATAATGACAGTAGTAATAATGACAGCAGTAATAATGACAGTAGTAATAATGACAGCAGTAATAATGACAGTAGTAATAATGACAGCAGTAATAATGACAGCAGTAATAATGACAGCAGTAATAATGACAGCAGTAATAATGACAGTAGTAATAATGACAGTAGTAATAGTAATAATGACAGTAGTAATAATGACAGTAATAATGACAGTAGTAATAATGACAGCAGTAATAATGACAGTAGTAATAATGACAGCAGTAATAATGACAGCAGTAATAATGACAGTAGTAATAATGACAGCAGTAATTATGACAGTAGTAATAATGACAGTAGTAATAATGACAGCAGTAATAATGACAGCAGTAATAATGACAGCAGTAACGATGACAGCAGTAATAATGACAGTAGTAATAATGACAGTAGTAATAATGACAGTAGTAATAATGACAGCAGTGATAATGACAGTAGTAATAATGACAGTAGTAATAATGACAGCAGTAATAATGACAGTAGTAATAATGACAGCAGTAATAATGACAGCAGTAACAATGACAGCAGTAATAATGACAGTAGTAATAATGACAGTAGTAATAATGACAGTAGTAATAATGACAGCAGTAATAATGACAGTAGTAATAATGACAGCAGTAATAATGACAGCAGTAATAATGACAGTAGTAATAATGACAGTAGTAATAATGACAGTAGTAATAATGACAGCAGTAATAATGACAGCAGTAATAATGACAGTAGTAATAATAATGACAGTAGTAATAATGACAGTAGTAATAATGACAGCAGTAATAATGACAGTAGTAATAATGACAGCAGTAATAATGACAGCAGTAATAATGACAGCAGTAATAATGACAGCAGTAATAATGACAGCAGTAATAATGACAGTAGTAATAATGACAGCCGTAATAATGACAGTAGTAATAATGACAGCTGACAGCAGTAATAATGACAGTAGTAATAATGACAGCAGTAATAATGACAGCAGTAACAATGACAGCAGTAATAATGACAGCAGTAATAATGACAGCAGTAATAATGACAGTAGTAATAATGACAGTAGTAATAATGACAGCAGTAATAATGACAGTAGTAATAATGACAGTAGTAATAATGACAGTAGTAATAATGACAGCAGTAATAATGACAGCAGTAATAATGACAGCAGTAATAATGACAGTAGTAATAATGACAGTAGTAATAATGACAGCAGTAATAATGACAGTAGTAATAATGACAGCAGTAATAATGACAGTAGTAATAATGACAGCAGTAATAATGACAGCAGTAATAATGACAGCAGTAATAATGACAGCAGTAATAATGACAGTAGTAATAATGACAGCAGTAATAATGACAGCAGTAATAATGACAGTAGTAATAATGACAGTAGTAATAATGACAGTAGTAATAATGACAGTAGTAATAATGACAGTAGTAATAATGACAGCAGTAATAATGACAGTAGTAATAATGACAGCAGTAGTAATAATGACAGCAGTAATAATGACAGTAGTAATAATGACAGCAGTAATTATGACAGTAGTAATAATGACAGTAGTAATAATGACAGCAGTAATAATGACAGCAGTAATAATGACAGCAGTAACGATGACAGCAGTAATAATGACAGTAGTAATAATGACAGTAGTAATAATGACAGTAGTAATAATGACAGCAGTGATAATGACAGTAGTAATAATGACAGTAGTAATAATGACAGCAGTAATAATGACAGTAGTAATAATGACAGCAGTAATAATGACAGCAGTAACGATGACAGCAGTAATGATGACAGTAGTAATAATGACAGTAGTAATAATGACAGTAGTAATAATGACAGCAGTGATAATGACAGTAGTAATAATGACAGTAGTAATAATGACAGCAGTAATAATGACAGTAGTAATAATGACAGCAGTAATAATGACAGCAGTAATAATGACAGCAGTAATAATGACAGCAGTAACAATGACAGCAGTAATAATGACAGCAGTAATAATAGTAATAATGACAGTAGTAATAATGACAGTAGTTAATGACAGTAGTATAATGACAGCAGTAATAATGACAGTAGTAATAATGACAGTAGTAATAATGACAGCAGTAATAATGACAGCAGTAATAATGACAGCAGTAATAATGACAGTAGTAATAATGACAGCAGTAATAATGACAGCAGTAATAATGACAGCAGTAATAATGACAGCAGTAATAATGACAGCAGTAATAATGACAGTAGTAATAATGACAGCAGTAATAATGACAGCAGTAATAATGACAGTAGTAATAATGACAGTAGTAATAATGACAGTAGTAATAATGACAGTAGTAATAATGACAGTAGTAATAATGACAGCAGTAATAATGACAGCAGTAATAATGACAGTAGTAATAATGACAGTAGTAATAATGACAGTAGTAATAATGACAGTAGTAATAATGACAGCAGTAATAATGACAGCAGTAATAATGACAGTAGTAATAATGACAGTAGTAATAATGACAGTAGTAATAATGACAGTAGTATAATGACAGTAGTAATAATGACAGTAGTAATAATGACAGTAGTAGTAATAATGACAGCAGTAATAATGACAGCAGTAATAATGACAGCAGTAATAATGACAGTAGTAATAATGACAGTAGTAATAATGACAGTAGTAATAATGACAGCAGTAATAATGACAGCAGTAATAATGACAGTAGTAATAATGACAGTAGTAATAATGACAGTAGTAATAATGACAGTAGTAATAATGACAGTAGTAATAATGACAGTAGTAATAATGACAGCAGTAATAATGACAGTAGTAATAATGACAGCAGTAATAATGACAGCAGTAATAATGACAGTAGTAATAATGACAGCAGTAATTATGACAGTAGTAATAATGACAGTAGTAATAATGACAGTAGTAATAATGACAGCAGTGATAATGACAGCAGTAATAATGACAGTAGTAACATGTGTAGTTGACGTCATGCAGGACCACAGCAGTTAGTTAGTTAATCCCCAGCTCAGGACCCACATGTGGCTCCAGCTTTCAGAGTTCTGTGCATCTTCCCTCTGGTTTGAGTTTTCGTCATGGTTGTGTGTGTTGTTTCCACATGAATGTTAAATCACCTACAACATGATCAGACTGGTTCTGGTCCAGTCCCTGTTATCACATCCACCATGAGTTTATAGAGTCCAGATTATCAGAGACTGGACCGCTGTGATCCAGCACAGACTGCCTGCTTATCTCAGTGACCCGGGTTTGTATCTCGGCTGCCGGTCCGAATGTTTGCGTTGGCCTCTCGGACCAGGACCAGGATCCTGTCAGCAGACTGGATTCAGACATCGGTCTGATTCTGGTGTGTTTCACTGTTCACAGGAAGCAGTCGGTGATGTGGTCGCTAGGCGACAGCCAGCGTTCCCAGAAGGCCAAGCTCGAGGAGAGGGTGGTGCCTAACCTCATCAGCAGTATGGACGACCTCAGTTTAAGCTCCGCCCACACCTCAACAAACCCGACCCACAACGTCAACATGTGCCGATCACTGAGCGACTGTCAGAGCGAGGTCACATGACACACACACACACACACACCACACACACACATATACACACACACACACACACACACAGAGGTCTTATGGTGCGCTTGTTTTCTCCTCTAGGCGGAGCCTGTGGACGGAGCTCCTGGTCTGACTCAGGGAGACAAACTGAGAGCCTTAAAGAGCCGACGAGCCCCCCGACCTGCCACCACCGGAGCGCTCAGGTACCAGAACCAAGACCAGAATCTGAACACGTCCCCTCAGGTGAGGAAGTCCAAACACCTGCAGCAGAAAGCTCTGACACTGCCTGTTTTCTTTCAGGGTGGAGGAGATGAAGGTGCACAGCAGATTATCGTCACAGCCGCTCAGGTAACACACACACCCACATCGGGCTCAGGTGGGCTCAGGTATTGGGATGATCATGTGATGATGTATTGATCTGATTGGTTCGCTGTGGTCAGGTTGGGTGGAGGTCTGGGCCCCACCTCCCCCCTCAAGTCCTCAAAGTTCCCAGCATCCTCGGCTTCTGCCGCAGCCAAGAGGATCGGAAGAAGTCCGCCGTCATCAGCGTCGAACATTAGGAGGTCAGTGTTACCACCTCACTTCCTGTCTGACTCACCTCACTTCCTGTCCGACTCACCTCTTGACCCCGGGTTTCTGTGGCGTGCCCCCAGCTCGCGCTTGGCGAGCTCTCTCGGTGATCTGTACTCGCCAGACGTGGACTCTTCTCTCCCCGCCCCCCCTTCCTCCTCTGTGTCTCTCAGCCCCTCCCCCTCGCCTCTGGCCCCACCCTCTCTGTGTCGTTATGGTAACGGACCTCGCAGCGCGCAGCACGAGATCAACAACAACAACGGCGGTCTCTACGGGGGCTCTGCGGCGCCCCCTGCGGGGAAAACCTCTGGCTTCATGGTCGGCGGCAGGTCGGGGCCTCAGGAGTTCGGCCCGTACCGGGGCGGCGGGCCCTACAGCGCTCTGAAGGGCCCGTCAGGACGCTACCTGAGCCGCTCCATACCTGTAAGTCCTCTGTTCTGATTGGTTCTATCTGTTCTGACATCACAACACACTGGATGCTGCCGCAGACACCGATAAACTAATTACCTTAGCTTAGCAACAACTCAGCCCAAACAGGAAGTGAATGACCTCACAGTCCGAGCCTCGTCCAATGGAAACGTGTGTCTGATGCTGCCAGTGTGTTTATGTCACTTCCTGTCACCTGGTCATGTGACTCTTCAGATTAACCTGTTTCCTGAATCTGTTAACTAACATGAAGCTAACGAGCCAATCAGAGCTTGAGGTTGGACCTTTGAGGCTGCCAACTGTTCGGGTCAGAATATCAAAACAGCAGAACCTCAGAGCAGAACCTCAGAGCAGAACCTCAGAGCAGAACCTCCCCTCTGACCCGTGTGTTTGTGTGTTTGTGTGTTTTCTTGCAGTCGCTTCAGTCTGAGTACATCCAGTACTAAAAAACTACAGACCTGACCTGAGGACTCATTACCCACAATGCCTGTGGGCGCTCAAAGGGAAGCTAATAAAGGAGTTCATGCTGTATGTAAATGAGCTGTATGTAAATGAGCTGTATGTAAATGAGCTGTATGTAAATATGATGTAATCTACGCGTGTGATTGGCTGAAAGATTTATTTAGATAAACAGATTTTATATTTCTTATTTGTGACAGAAGAAATATTTTTGTGTTTTAACATTTTGATAAAGTGAAGGGTCAGCTGACGACCTCTGTCGTCATGGTTACAGTATTTTCAGACAGTTTGTGATTGGTCGGTTTTCTCAGAAAACAGATTCACGTTTTAATCAACAGCAATAACAAAAATAACCATAGAAGAAACTCAGGGTGTGTGTGTGTGTGTGTGTGTGTGTGTGTGTTGGAGAGGGTGGGGCCAGCAGCAGGCCACGCCCCCTCAGCCTGTTTGATTGGTCAGTGTAGATTTTGGTTTTTTTGTTTTTTAAATGAATTTAATTAAATGTAACGAGCTGATTAGTGCTTCATGTAACCCTTAATTAGTCGAACATACGTGATGATTTTTAAAGCTGATGATGAAGAACATGTGAATGTTTTTGTTGGAGCGATGAAAGATCAAAATGTGCTGTGTCAGAAAAATAAACTAAAGTCTGAACAAACTTTAATGACCTCGTCACGTTTGCAACTTACAACACGTCATGTCACGTACACGTCATGTCATGCACACGTCATGTCACGTACACGTCACGTACACGTCATGTCATGCACACGTCACGTACACGTCATGTCATGCACACGTCACGTACACGTCATGTCATGCACACGTCATGTCACGTACACGTCATGTCACGTACACGTCATGTCACGTACACGTCATGTCATGCACACGTCATGTCACGTACACGTCATGTCACGTCATGTCATGCACACGTCACGTACACGTCATGTCACGTACACGTCAGGTTCACATCACGTACACGTCATGTCACGCACACGTCACGTACACGTCATGTCACGTACACGTCACCTACACGTCATGTCATGCACACGTCACGTACACGTCATGCACACGTCACGCACACGTCATGTCATGTACACGTCAGGTTCACGTCATGTCATGCACACGTCACGTACACGTCATGTCATGCACACGTCACGCACACGTCATGTCATGTACACGTCACGTACACGTCACGTCATGCACACGTCACGTACACGTCATGTCACGTACACGTCATGTCATGTACACGTCAGGTTCACGTCATGTCATGCACACGTCAGGTTCATGTCACGTACACGTCATGTCATGCACACGTCAGGTTCACGTCACGTACACGTCATGTCATGCACACGTCAGGTTCACGTCACGTACACGTCATGTCATGCACACGTCAGGTTCATGTCACGTACACGTCATGTCACGTACACGTCATGTCATGCACACGTCAGGTTCATGTCACGTACACGTCATGTCACGTACACGTCATGTCATGCACACGTCAGGTTCATGTCACGTACACGTCATGTCATGCACACGTCAGGTTCATGTCACGTACACGTCATGTCATGCACACGTCAGGTTCACGTCACGTACACGTCATGTCATGCACACGTCAGGTTCACGTCACGTACACGTCATGTCATGCACACGTCAGGTTCACGTCACGTACACGTCATGTCATGCACACGTCAGGTTCATGTCACGTACACGTCATGTCACGTACACGTCATGTTATGCACACGTCAGGTTCATGTCACGTACACGTCATGTCATGCACACGTCAGGTTCATGTCACGTACACGTCATGTCACGTACACGTCATGTCATGCACACGTCAGGTTCATGTCACGTACACGTCATGTCACGTACACGTCATGTCATGCACACGTCAGGTTCATGTCACGTACACGTCATGTCATGCACACGTCACGTACACGTCATGTCACGTACACGTCATGTCCTGTGGGGGGCATTTTGTGCTAGCCCACTAACTATCAGTAGTGTAGTGGGTTAAGCGGCCGCCCCGTGTGTGGAGGCTATAGTCCAGGACAGACGGGCGTCACGTAACACGCGTTGTTGCACATACGCCTACGTGACGGGTGAACTACGCCTCAAACGCGTGACCACGCTAGTACAACTGTACATGCGCTGCAGACACACACTGTGTTTGTGGAAATCAGACAGAGGGTCACTGACGCCTCAATGTACAAATAACTGTTGACTTCATGATGCCGAGGTTTGAGTGTGACAGCTGCTGCTTCACATTATAACTCAGAACTACAACATTTCATTTCCCCCGCCGAACTGAAGCAATAATGCACGAGGTCCATGGATCATCAGGACCTGACGGTTCATTTTCTATCTTCTCAAAATTCGTCATCATAAAGTAAATAATTATTTGTACATGGAGACGAGCGTGCACACAGGCACCCGTCACCTTTCATTATTTGGTTTACTCTCAATACTATACTACTATACTATTACTAATACTATTTTTCAGTCTTTATGTGGTTAAGGCGTTTTACTATAGTGTGCTGGCATAACGTCACCTACATGTTAAATTTGATATTTGCATTTAACAAACATATTGTACACGTGTTACATGTGTACATATGTTACATTACATGTGAGAGCGTCACATGTTTAAATCTTTATTTTATCGTTTTATTACATTTGTTTCTGCATGAAAAGTTTTTATTTAAATTACAAGAAAAAATGTTTTATTTTAGAGAAGCAGAAGCCGTTAAATCCCTTTTTATCCATTCTGTTGATTATTCACAGATGATGGATCATAAATAATTGATATACAAAGGTCAAAGGTCACAAACCTGTCCGAGGTCAATCAGTGAAAGTTCATGTGACTCTTCACAGTGACGTCAACAAACAAATGAGTATGAGGTCATCACACAGTGAAGATCAATCATCAGACGTTTGAATCAGGGTCGACTAAAATAACAAAAAACTTTCATTGACATTTAATTTAAGAAAATGTGGAGAGAAAAATCATTCATCAATGATAGTCAAAGAGTCAATTCATTCTGTTTATTTTCATTTCATATCATTTAACTGAAATTAATTATTTTTGTTTTTATGGAAAGATAAAAGAAAGTGAAAGAGACTGTGTGAGGATGACCTGCAGGGGCGAGAGAGAGAGGGAGAGAGACAGAGAGAGAGAGAGAGAGAGACAGAGAGAGACAGAGAGAGAGAGACAGAGACAGAGAGAGAGAGACAGAGAGAGACAGAGAGAGAGAGACAGAGACAGAGAGAGAGGGAGAGAGAAAGAGAGAGAGAGAGAGAGAGGTATATTTAGAGAGAGAGGATAAAGCAGAGCGAGGGAGGGAGGTGGAGACTTGAACACATCACCAGACGAAGCTTTCTGTTCGGGTGGAGGTGACTCTAACAGACACAAAGAAGACGCGAGGCGCTCCGTCAGAGGACGATGTTTGTCTGCAGGATTCATTCTGCACTGCTCTCAGGTCAGATCTGCATTTTATTCTTTAAAGGAATGTCATCGTCGTCATGACAACACCAATAATTATGATGACAGTAATAATAAACGAATGAATTTGGTTTGTTATTGAGGAGCTAGTGATTATCAATCAGCTGATCAGAAGTGTAAACATCATGTGACCACGGCGGGTCAAACTGATCATGTGACGTCGTCACAGTCCGGTGATGATTGATCAGTCTGATCGTTTACCTTCACAGCTGTGCTGCTGATGTCATCGTGCTGCGTTCAGGGTCTGCGTGTGGACGTGACACCCAGAACGCCTCTGTTGAGACTTGGGGAGCGTCGTCAGCTGGTGTGTCGGGTTCAGGACTGTCCTACGACCCCGAGGGTGTCCTGGTCTCTGCTGGGGGACCAACCGCTGATCGCCTCCCCCAGCACCAATGGGACCCAGTATGTGTTGACCTTTGACCCCGTGATGACGGAACATGAAGGCGTTCTGCTGTGTAAGGTCGGCTGTGGACAAGACAACAAGCAGATCAGAACCTCTGTCAGAGTTTATGGTGAGTTCAAACTGACTGAGTCCACCTGAACGCCTCAGAGGACAGTTTGTGTCGTCTTCATGTGGACAGATTGTCTGCACATTCTGCTGACTCTGGAACACTTCCAGGCTGGTTCTGATCCAGATCCAGATGATCCAGATGAGTTCGTTAACAAGGTTTAAATAAGTCATCTGCAAAATGTTCTAAAATCCAGGTCTGTCCACCGTAGACCACTTACCGTCCACTGTAGACCACTTACTGTCCTCTGTAGACACCTACTGTCCTCTGTAGACACTTACCGTCCACTGTAGACCACTTACTGTCCTCTGTAGACACCTACTGTCCTCTGTAGACCACTTACCGTCCTCTGTAGACACTTACTGTCCACTGTAGACACTTACTGTCCTCTGTAGACACTTACCGTCCTCTGTAGACACTTACTGTCCACTGTAGACACTTACCGTCCTCTGTAGACACTTACTGTCCACTGTAGACCACTTACTGTCCACTGTAGACCACTTACTGTCCTCTGTAGACACCTACTGTCCTCTGTAGACACTTACTGTCCTCTGTAGACACTTACTGTCCTCTGTAGACACTTACTGTCCTCTGTAGACACTTACTGTCCTCTGTAGACACTTACTGTCCACTGTAGACACTTACTGTCCACTGTAGACACTTACTGTCCACTGTAGACACCTACTGTCCACTGTAGACCACTAACTGTCCTCTGTAGACACTGTCTTCTGTAGACTACTTAATGTCCACTGTAGACCATTTACTGTCCTCTGTATATTTACTATCCACTATAGACACTTTCTGTAGACCACTAACTGTCCACTGTAGACACTGTCTTCTGTAGACTACTTAATGTCCACTGTAGACCATTTACTGTCCTCTGTATATTTACTATCCACTATAGACACTTTCTGTAGACACTTCTGTCCACTGTAGACACTTCTGTCCACTGTAGACACTTCTGTCCACTGTAGACACTTACTGTCCACTGTAGACCATTTACTGTCCTCTGTATATTTACTATCCACTATAGACACTTTCTGTAGACACTTATTGTCCTTTGTAGACACGTACTGTCTTCTGTAGACACTTACTGTAGACACTTCTGTCCACTGTAGACACTTACTGTCTTCTGTAGACACTTACTGTCTACTGTAGACACTTACTGTCTTCTGTAGACACTTATTGTCCTTTGTAGACACGTACTGTCTTCTGTAGACACTTACTGTCTTCTGTAGACACTTACTGTCTTCTGTAGACACTTACTGTAGACACTTCTGTCCACTCTGTCTCTTCTGGGTACAGACTTCCCATCAGCCCCTGTGATCAGAGGTCAGGACCAATTGAGGCTCGGGACGGAGTCCACCCTGACGTGCCAGGTGTCTGATGTTTACCCCTCTGAGCAGCTGACCCTTACCTGGCTCAGAGGGGACATAGTCCTGAAGACCAGTCTGGGAGATCCTGTATCCAGTTTAGTCAAGTCTGAGTACAGATTCACTCCTCTGGACCAGGACTCAGGAGAAAACATCAGCTGCAGGGCCACGCTGGACCTGGACAACCTGCCTGTCGAGGATGGGACCAGAGAGACCACAGTCCCCCTAAACCTGCTCTGTGAGTCCTCCGGGCTAATCTTGAGTCAGGTTATCCTGAGTCAGTTTATTCTGAGTCAGTTTATCTTGAGTCAGTTTATCTTGAGTCAGTTTATCCTGAGTCAGTTTATCTTGAGTCAGTTTATTCTGAGTCAGTTTATCTTGAGTCAGTTTATCTTGAGTCAGTTTATCCTCAGTCAGTTTATCTTGAGTCAGTTTATTCTGAGTCAGTTTATCTTGAGTCAGTTTATCTTGAGTCAGTTTATCCTCAGTCAGTTTATCTTGAGTCAGTTTATTCTGAGTCAGTTTATCCTGAGTCAGTTTATTCTGAGTCAGTTTATCTTGAGTCAGTTTATCTTGAGTCAGTTTATCTTGAGTCAGTTTATTCTGAGCCAGTTTATCTTGAGTCAGTTTATCTTGAGTCAGTTTATCTTGAGTCAGTTTATCCTGAGTCAGTTTATCTTGAGTCAGTTTATCCTGAGTCAGTTTATCTTGAGTCAGTTTATCTTGAGTCAGTTTATCCTCAGTCAGTTTATTCTGAGTCAGTTTATCTTGAGTCAGTTTATCCTGAGTCAGTTTATCCTCAGTCAGTTTATCTTGAGTCAGTTTATTCTGAGTCAGTTTATCCTGAGTCAGTTTATTCTGAGTCAGTTTATCTTGAGTCAGTTTATCCTGAGTCAGTTTATTCTAAGTCAGTTTATCTTGAGTCAGTTTATCCTCAGTCAGTTTATCTTGAGTCAGTTTATCCTGAGTCAGTTTATTCTAAGTCAGTTTATCTTGAGTCAGTTTATTCTGAGTCAGTTTATCTTGAGTCAGTTTATCTTGAGTCAGTTTATTCTGAGTCCGTTTATCTTGAGTCAGTTTATTTTGAGTCAGTTTATCCTGAGTCAGTTTATATTGAGTCAGTTTATCCTGAGTCAGTTTATCTTGAGTCAGTTTATCCTGAGTCAGTTTATCTTGAGTCAGTTTATTTTGAGTCAGTTTATCCTGAGTCAGTTTATATTGAGTCAGTTTATCCTGAGTCAGTTTATCTTGAGTCAGTTTATCCTGAGTCAGTTTATCTTGAGTCAGTTTATCCTGAGTCAGTTTGTCCTGAGTCAGTTTATTCTGAGTCAGTTTATCTTGAGTCAGTTTATCTTGAGTCAGTTTATCCTGAGTCAGTTTATCTTGAGTCAGTTTATCTTGAGTCAGTTTATCCTCAGTCAGTTTATCTTGAGTCAGTTTATCTTGAGTCAGTTTATCCTGAGTCAGTTTATCTTGAGTCAGTTTATCCTGAGTCAGTTTATCTGAGTCAGTTTGTCCTGAGTCAGTTTATCCTAAGTCAGTTTATTCTAAGTCAGTTTATCTTGAGTCAGTTTATTCTGAGTCAGTTTATCTTGAGTCTGTTTATCCTGAGTCAGTTTATCTTGAGTCAGTTTATCCTGAGTCAGTTTATTCTGAGTCAGTTTATCTTGAGTCAGTTTATTCTAAGTCAGTTTATCTTGAGTCAGTTTATCCTGAGTCAGTTTATCTTGAGTCAGTTTTTTCTGGGTCAGTTTATCTTGAGTCAGTTTATTCTGAGTCAGTTTATCTTGAGTCAGTTTATCCTGAGTCAGTTTATCCTCAGTCAGTTTATCTTGAGTCAGTTTATCCTGAGTCAGTTTATTCTAAGTCAGTTTATCTTGAGTCAGTTTATTCTGAGTCAGTTTATCTTGAGTCAGTTTATTCTAAGTTAGTTTATCTTGAGTCAGTTTATCTTGAGTCAGTTTATCCCGAGTCAGTTTATTCTGAGTCAGTTTATCTTGAGTCAGTTTATCCTGAGTCAGTTTATTCTGAGTCAGTTTATCTTGAGTCAGTTTATCCTTAGTCAGTTTTCTAAGTCAGTTTATCTTGAGTCAGTTTATCCTCAGTCAGTTTATCTTGAGTCAGTTTATCCTGAGTCAGTTTATCCTGAGTCAGTTTATTCTGAGTCAGTTTATCTTGAGTCAGTTTATCCTGAGTCAGTTTATTCTAAGTCAGTTTATCTTGAGTCAGTTTATCCTCAGTCAGTTTATCTTGAGTCAGTTTATCCTGAGTCAGTTTATTCTAGGTCAGTTTATCTTGAGTCAGTTTATTCTGAGTCAGTTTATCTTGAGTCAGTTTATCTTGAGTCAGTTTATTCTGAGTCAGTTTATCTTGAGTCAGTTTATCTTGAGTCAGTTTATTCTGAGTCCGTTTATCTTGAGTCAGTTTATCCTAAGTCAGTTTATCCTGAGTCAGTTTATTCTGAGTCAGTTTATCTTGAGTCTGTTTATCCTGAGTCAGTTTATCTTGAGCCAGTTTATTCTAAGTCAGTTTACCTGAGTCAGTTTATTCTGAGTCAGTTTATCTTGAGTCAGTTTATCCTGAGTCAGTTTATCCTGAGTCAGTTTATTCTGAGTCAGTTTATCTTGAGTCAGTTTATTCTGAGTCAGTTTATCCTGAGTCAGTTTATCCTGAGTCAGTTTATCCTCAGTCAGTTTATCCTGAGTCAGTTTATTCTGAGTCAGTTTATTCTGAGTTAGTTTATCCCGAGTCAGTTTATCCTGAGTCAGTTTATCTTGAGTCAGTTTGTTCTGAGTCAGTTTATCTTGAGTCAGTTTATCTTGAGTCAGTTTATCCTGAGTCAGTTTATCCTCAGTCAGTTTATCCTCAGTCAGTTTATCTTGAGTCAGTTTATTCTGAGTCCGTTTATCTTGAGTCAGTTTATCTTGAGTCAGTTTATCTTGAGTCAGTTTATTCTGAGTCAGTTTATCCTGAGTCAGTTTATCTTGAGTCAGTTTATCTTGAGTCAGTTTATTCTGAGTCAGTTTATCTTGAGTCAGTTTATTCTGAGTCAGTTTATCTTGAGTCAGTTTATCTTGAGTCAGTTTATCTTGAGTCAGTTTATTCTGAGTCAGTTAATCTTGAGTCAGTTTATCCTGAGTCAGTTTATCCTGAGTCAGTTTATTCTGAGTCAGTTTATTCTGAGTCAGTTTATCCTGAGTCAGTTTATATTGAGTCAGTTTATTCTGAGTCAGTTTATTCTGAGTTAGTTTATCCTGAGTCAGTTTATTCTGAGTCAGTTTATCCTGAGTCAGTTTATCTTGAGTCAGTTTATCTTGAGTCAGTTTATCCTGAGTCAGTTTATTCTGAGTCAGTTTATTCTGAGTCAGTTTATTCTGAGTTAGTTTATCCTGAGTCAGTTTATATTGAGTCAGTTTATCCTGAGTCAGTTTATTCTGAGTCAGTTTATCTTGAGTCAGTTTATCTTGAGTCAGTTTATCCTCTGTCAGTTTATCTTGAGTCAGTTTATCTTGAGTCAGTTTATATTGAGTCAGTTTATCCTGAGTCAGTTTATCCTAAATCAGTTTATTCTGAGTCAGTTTATCCTGAGTCAGTTTATCCTGAGTCAGTTTATTCTGAGTCAGTTTATCTTGAGTCAGTTTATCCTGAGTCAGTTTATTCTGAGTCAGTTTATCCTGAGTCAGTTTATTCTGAGTCTGTTTATCTTGAGTCAGTTTATCCTCTGTCAGTTTATCTTGAGTCTGTTTATCCTCTGTCAGTTTATCTTGAGTCAGTTTATCCTGAGTCAGTTTATTCTGAGTCAGTTTATCCTGAGTCAGTTTATCTTGAGTCAGTTTATCCTCTGTCAGTTTATCTTGAGTCAGTTTATCTTGAGTCAGTTTATCCTCTGTCAGTTTATCTTGAGTCAGTTTATCTTGAGTCAGTTTATATTGAGTCAGTTTATCCTGAGTCAGTTTATCCTAAATCAGTTTATTCTGAGTCAGTTTATCCTGAGTCAGTTTATCCAGAGTCAGTTTATTCTGAGTCAGTTTATCTTGAGTCAGTTTATCCTGAGTCAGTTTATTCTGAGTCAGTTTATCCTGAGTCAGTTTATTCTGAGTCTGTTTATCTTGAGTCAGTTTATCCTCTGTCAGTTTATCTTGAGTCTGTTTATCCTCTGTCAGTTTATCTTGAGTCAGTTTATCCTGAGTCAGTTTATTCTGAGTCAGTTTATTCTGAGTCTGTTTATCTTGAGTCAGTTTATCCTCTGTCAGTTTATCTTGAGTCAGTTTATCCTGAGTCAGTTTATTCTGAGTCAGTTTATCTTGAGTCAGTTTATTCTGAGTTAGTTTATCCTGAGTCAGTTTATATTGAGTCAGTTTATCCTGTGTCAGTTTATTCTGAGTCAGTTTATCCTGAGTCAGTTTATCCTGAGTCAGTTTATCCTGAGTCAGTTTATCTTGAGTCAGTTTATCCTGAGTCAGTTTATCTTGAGTCAGTTTGTCCTGAGTCAGTTTATCCTCTGTCAGTTTATCTTGAGTCAGTTTATCCTGAGTCAGTTTATCCTAAATCAGTTTATTCTGAGTCAGTTTATATTGAGTCAGTTTATCCTGAGTCAGTTTATCCTGAGTCAGTTTATCCTGAGTCAGTTTATCCTGATCCTGGTCTTGTTCTCCTCAGATGCTCCGGTTGTCACGGCGATATCAGACTCAGTGTTGGTGATGGCGGGCTCTCCACTGGCTCTCACCTGTTCAGCAGAGGGAAACCCTGAGCCAGTCATCACCTGGAGCTTCCTGACGGTGTCCGGACAGTCTGTGCGATGCGGTCGAGGCCAGCAGCTCGACTTCACGGCAGTGAGTCTGTCTGTGTCCGGACGGTACGAGTGTGAAGCCCGAAACAGCGAGGGGAACCAGACAGCTGGCGTGGAGGTCACAGTTCACGGTGAGGGCGGAGTTTTGGTTTCTCCTCCTTGTTTACCTGTCACTGACTCTGACACACCTGTCTGCTCCGCCCACAGCTCCACCCACCAACACCTCCCTCTCAGTGAGTCCAGGTCTGGAGGTGGTGGAGGGCCAGCAGGTGACCTTTACCTGTCGCTCAGATGGAGCTCCGCCCACCACTCTAGTGCTGCGGAGGGGAGAGGTGGAGCTTCAGAGGGCTGACTCCTCCTCCACACTATCCTTCAGCCTTTCCTCCGCCCTGCTGCAAGACTCCGCCCACTACGAGTGTGAAGCGTCCAATCAGTACGGATCCCAACAGGTCACGAGGGTTGTCACTGTCACAGGTAAAGATTTATTAGCTCATGATAATCATAAAATCATGATGTCACAAACCCAACGAGCTGATGTGAAGCAGACCGACGGTGTTCTTCTTTTAGTTCACCCGCTGCAGGTGGAGGTGAGTCCTCTGGACCCAACAGCAGAAATGGGTTCAAGTCTGGTCCTGACCTGCAGAGCTTCTGGGTGTCTCCACCCTCCCACCCTCACCTGGAGGACAGACCGGAACCAGACGGTCCTCCAGAGGACACAGCAGCAGGACGGACGGTCCCCACTCCACCTGCAGAACCTGGACCTCCAGAACCAGCAAGGATACATATGTGAGGCTAAGTGTGACTCTGTCCACAGGACCAGAACCATCCAGGTCCATGTCTTCTGTGAGTCTGAATCACTTACTTGTTTTTCTGAAGTTACAACATCCACTGTCACATTTTATGGTGGTTAGTCTCAGAGGCTGGGCTCAAACCTGGCCCGGCTGGGCCCGGTTCTGTTACCTGCTAACAGCAGATTGAGTTAGCAGCAGTTAATCAGCAGTTAGCTACTTTAGCAAGTATAATAAGCAATAATATAATGAATATAACATAACATAACATACTACTAATAATAATATATAATATAATAACAATAATCATCATCATAATGATTTCATATCTCACAGCTGCTCTGTGTCTTCATGTTACTGTTCATAACATCTGTGCTGACGTCATGTCTGATGAAGAAAAACTGCTCAGAATCAGATTGTGTTGAATTATTCTGTTTCGCTTCAGGATTAAATCTGATCCTAAAAAAACATCGCTGCAGCTCTCAGGCTGGATTTATTTGTTTGGCTGGAGCAGAGAGGTCAAAGGTCAAAACTTCACTGTGCTGTTGCAGAGAGCAGAAACATTTCCTCACACTGATCTGTGTTTCATCTGAAGAGGAGGACAAACTCCAACGCTCTGCCAGACAGGAAGTGACACAACACAGGACCCCCCTGACCAGCACCACCCCCTAACTGAAACACTGACGTCCTCCCACATGCTCCTTCCATCACACACTGACTCAGCAACCTGAACCTCAGACTTTATCAAAAACACTGACCTCTGTTTACATCAACGTAATGTTAATGTTAGGTTAACATGAACTAACCTAACATTAACATAACGTTAACGTTATGTTAATGTTAGGTTAACATGAACTATCCTAACATTAACATAATGTTAACCTAACGTTATGTTAACGTTATGTTAATGTTAGTTTAGTTTAACATGAACTAACCTAACATTAACATAACATTAACATAACGTTAACGTTGTGTTAATGTTAGGACAGTTTAACATGAACTAACCTAACATTAACATAACATTAACATAACGTTAACGTTGTGTGTGGACGGGGGCGTGGTGCATCAGCTGCAGCAGAGAGGTGTGGGGAGGGCTCAGGAGAGCAGCGCCAGGTGAGAGTGATTGGCACACCGGTGCCCAACTGGCTGATCACTCTCGCCCCGTGCTGGACCAGAAGAGGAAGCAGGACCAAACGACAAGCACGCGGCAGACGGCAGCAAGACGCCTGCGAACGGCTGCAGCATAACGCTGTGTCGTATTTCAATAACAGAATTCGTTATAAGTGAGCTTTGGTCTCGGACTGGTCTGTGCAGAGAACCCACTGTGGCAGCGAGCCGGTCACATTATGTTAACGTTAACAATCTATATTACATTGGGTTATGTTTACATTATGTTTACGTACCTTTATTTTGAAATTTATCTTGTGTTGTAAATGTTGTTTGTCGTCTCTCCAGCGTTTCCATCTGATCCGATTCTGGAGGATCCAGGTCCCGTCCTGCTGGGTCAGGAGGCAGCTCTTCGATGTGATGTCATCAACGTCTTTTCAGCCAATCAGATGATGATCCAGTGGCTCTCCGGAAACACCATACTGATGTCGGAGATGTTCAGCTTTTCCGGTTCCTTACAGAACATCTCGTCTGTTCTTCAGCACCAGGTTGAGGAGGACCAGCAGGTTCTGACCTGCAGAGCCGAGCTGCCGACGGAGGACAGAGACATGCAGCGGTCCAGGAAGACCACCGTCCACCTGCAGGTCCACTGTGAGTGAACCTTAAACTGACCGATATACCAGACCCTTAATGTAATCTCAGGTTCGGGTGTTGTTCATCTCAGTCTGGGTCTCTTTGTGTTTCAGATCCTCCAAGGAGAACCTCCCTCTCAGTGAGTCCAGGTCAAGAGGTGGTGGAGGGTCATCAGGTGACGTTTACCTGTCGCTCAGAGGGAGCTCCGCCCTCTACACTAGTGCTGAGGAGAGGTGGGGCGGAGCTTCAGAGGGCTGACTCCTCCTCCACACTCTCCTTCAGCTTCTCCTCTGCCCTGCTGCAAGACTCCGCCCACTACGAGTGTGAAGCGTCCAATCAGTACGGATCCCAACAGGTCACGAGCGCTGTCACCGTCACAGGTAAAGACAACATTAAAAACATGAAGAAAACATTTAAAAAAAGAAAAAAACAATTAATTAATTAAGAAAGAAGTCAAAAAATTCTAAATTTATTAAAGCAGCTACAGTTCATTTTGTGTTGAATGTGGTAGACAGGTGACCCTAACGATCCAGGTGACCCCAACGACCCACAGGTGACCCTAACGACCCACAGGTGACCCTAACGATCCAGGTGACCCTAACGACCCACAGGTGACCCTAACGACCCACAGGTGACCCTAACGATCCAGGTGACCCTAACGACCCACAGGTGACCCCAACGACCCACAGGTGACCCTAACGACCCACAGGTGACCCTAACGATCTAGGTGACCCCAACGACCCACAGGTGACCCTAACGATCCAGGTGACCCTAACGATCCACAGGTGACCCTAACGACCCACAGGTGACCCTAACGATCCAGGTGACCCCAACGACCCACAGGTGACCCTAACGATCCAGGTGACCCTAACGATCCACAGGTGACCCTAACGATCCACAGGTGACCCTAACGACCCACAGGTGACCCTAACGATCCAGGTGACCCTAACGACCCACAGGTGACCCTAACGATCCAGGTGACCCCAACGACCCACAGGTGACCCTAACAACCCACAGGTGACCCCAACGACCCACAGGTGACCCTAACGATCCAGGTGACCCTAACGATCCACAGGTGACCCTAACGACCCACGGGTGACCCTAACAACCAACGGGTGACCCTAACGATCCACAGGTGACCCTAACGACCCACAGGTGACCCTAACAACCAACAGGTGACCCTAACGATCCACAGGTGACCCTAATGATCCACAGGTGACCCTAACAACCAACAGGTGACCCTAACAACCAACAGGTGACCCTAACGATCCACAGGTGACCCTAATGATCCACAGGTGACCCTAACAACCAACAGGTGACCCTAACGATCCACAGGTGACCCTAATGACCCACAGGTGACCCCAACGACCCACAGGTGACCCTAACGATCCACAGGTGATTCAGTGGACCTGTGGACACATTTTTTGTCCACTGAACAAGTTTTCCTGATGTGTCCTTCACTGTCAGATCTATCTGTCTGACTCAGCACATATTATTGATGGATTATTGATTATAGATTGAATAGGTTGTTCTTCATTGAGTCTGCAGGCTACATAAAGCCTGAGAGGTAACACCCGGGACACACTGATAGTTTCTATGTGTTTCATGCTGCTGGAAAGTTTCAAAGTGTCAGCTGAAGACTGTAGACCGGTGGACCGGGTCAGAACCTTCTGTGTTCTTTGTGTTCAGACTTCCCAAACATGTCCAGTCCTCCTCCAGCTCTTCTTTGTGCTTTTCTTATCTGACCTTGTCCTCCTTCACACAAGCTGAGTGCTTCTCCACACAAATAAACTCTGACTCATGTGTCAGACACTCAAAGCCTCGTGCTGCCTTCAGGGTCTCATGTGGGCCAGAATCAGCTGAACTGGATCTTCATTCAGCTCACTGAGTCCAGGGGTGTTCACCTGAGGGAGGGTCACCTGAGGGAGGGTCACCTGAAGGAGGGCGGTTCCATGTTTTAAAGAAAAACAATAAAGGTTCTTTAAAGTGACGTGAGCTGATGATGTGAACCTTTATCTAAAGAACCGAGAACACGGCCTTCATCCGGTCACATGATGTGTGTCAGGTGATGACAGGTTGGTTAAAGGTTAACGGGTTCAGGTCTTTATTTTGAATCCATCAGAATATCGTCTGCAAATTAAACCTCTCTCAAGCAGAACACAGAGTGATGATGATTAATCTGAGCTCGTTAATTAAGTCTTTGGTGATTCATTTATTCTGAACCCATCCGGATCAGTCAGACTGATCAGTTCTTCAGAACCTTCAGCTGTTCTGACTCATGATGCTCTGATGGGGTAGATTTCAGTTTCCCGTCAGAAATGACTGTCAGACTTTGTTATCTTGTTCTTAAGTTCGACATGAACTCCCTTCAGCAACGTTTGACTCACTGAGCGAAAATGAGTCTCGGACAGGAAGCTGTTGGATTGAAACATTTAGGAGTTAACAATGGTGAACGATGAATCGTTATTTTAAAAAAAACGTTGTGAAGAATCAGAGAAAACAGGAAGTGTAAATATTCAAAGCTGGTTTCTTTTGGTCCAGCTCCTCCGAGGAACACCACAGTCCTGGTCCTGCCATCTGCGGTGGTCCAGGAGGGACAAAACATCACCGTCTGCTGCCAGACTATCAGCTTCCCGCCGTCAGCTGTGGTCCTGAAGAAGCTGACCAATGGGACGGAACTATACTCCTCCAACGGCACCTTCCTATTGGTCAATGTCACAGCTAGAGACTCCGGGCTTTATCAGATCAACGTGACCAACAACCTCGGGTACGAGGTGAAGGTCTTCAGCATCAGCGTCAGAGGTCAGTCAGACCGTTTGTTTCCTTTTTAGACTTAAAATTAAAATTTGATTTTATTCTGACGTTTTCGTTCGTTTCATGCAGAGAGAAGCTCCAGCAGTCCTCCCAGCCTCAGCGCTATCATCGTCCCAGTCCTGTGCGCTGCCACTGGGCTAGCAGCTGTCGCTCTGTTCCTCGACTACCTGAGGAGATCCAGGAAGAAAGGCTTCTACCAGCTGTCCCAGTCTGCCCCGCCTTCAGCCTGAGCCTAACACAGGGTGATGTGCTAACATGTGGTTACTATGTCCAAGTCTGTGACCACCACCTCCCAATGTGTGGCTTCCACATAGTAACATGTGGCTTCCTCATAGTAACATGTGGCTTTCACATAGTAACATGTGGCTTCCACATAGTAACATGTGGCTTCCACATAGTAACATGTGGCTTCCTCATAGTAACATGTGGCTTCCTCATAGTAACATGTGGCTTCCTCATAGTAACATGTGGCTTCCACATAGTAACATGTGGCTTCCACATAGTAACATGTGGCTTCCACATAGTAACATGTGGCTTCCACATAGTAACATGTGGCTTCCACATAGTAACATGTGGCTTCCTCATAGTAACATGTGGCTTCCTCATAGTAACATGTGGCTTTCATGGTCAAAACGTGGCTATCACCACTAAGTACCCAGATGTGTGTGGCTACCATGTCCAAGTTTGTTTCTAGAACACTCCAACACTCGGCTACGGTGCCCCAACATGCAGCCACCACCACCCACAATGTGGCTAACAGACTCCAACACATGGCTGCCTTTTTATACCCTGACATGTGACTACACGTCACCCTACATTCATAACAACCCAATGCTTGGCTACCACATTCCAGTATGTGACTACCACGGCCGCATGCAGTTTCGATATGACATGTGGCTACAACCTTTCTACAAGTGGCTACAACCTTTCTACATGTGGCTACAACCTTTCTACATGTGGCTACAACCTTTCTACATGTGGCTACAACCGTCCTACATGTGGCTACAACCTTTCTACATGTGGCTACAACCTTTCTACATGTGGCTACAACCATCCTACATGTTCCTACAACCTTTCTACATGTGGCTACAACCTTTCTACATGTTCCTACAACCTTTCTACATGTGGCTACAACCGTCCTACATGTGGCTACAACCTTTCTACATGTGGCTACAACCGTCCTACATGTGGCTACAACCTTTCTACATGTGGCTACAACCGTCCTACATGTGGCTACAACCTTTCTACATGTGGCTACAACCTTTCTACATGTGGCTACAACCATCCTACATGTTCCTACAACCTTTCTACATGTGGCTACAACCTTTCTACATGTGGCTACAACCTTTCTACATGTGGCTACAACCGTCCTACATGTGGCTACAACCTTTCTACATGTGGCTACAACCTTTCTACATGTGGCTACAACCTTTCTACATGTGGCTACAACCGTCCTACATGTGGCTACAACCTTTCTACATGTGGCTACAACCGTCCTACATGTGGCTACAACCGTCCTACATGTGGCTACAACCTTTCTACATGTGGCTACAACCATCCTACATGTTCCTACAACCTTTCTACATGTGGCTACAGCCTTTCTACATGTGGCTACAACCTTTCTACATGTGGCTACAACCGTCCTACATGTGGCTACAACCTTTCTACATGTGGCTACAACCTTTCTACATGTGGCTACAACCTTTCTACATGTGGCTACAACCTTTCTACATGTGGCTACAACCGTCCTACATGTGGCTACAACCTTTCTACATGTGGCTACAACCGTCCTACATGTGGCTACAACCTTTCTACATGTGGCTACAACCTTTCTACATGTTCCTACAACCTTTCTACATGTGGCTACAACCGTCCTACTTGTGGCTACAACCGTCCTACATGTGGCTACAACCTTTCTACATGTGGCTACAACCTTTCTACATGTGGCTACAACCTTTCTACATGTGGCTACAACCGTCCTACATGTGGCTACAACCTTTCTACATGTGGCTACAACCGTCCTACTTGTGGCTACAACCGTCCTACATGTGGCTGTTCTGAATCAAACTTTGGTTTCATTTTAAAAAACCTTTTTTTATCAAATAGAGGAAACATCTGAGGTTCTGTCTGTGGTTCTGTCTGAGGTTCTGTCTGTGGTTCTGTCTGTGGTTCTGATGATTTACCTGCTGGTTTCGTGAACATTTCTCCCCCTTTTTGTTTTTATTAAAATATTTATTTCTTCACTTATGTCTGCACTTTGTTGGAACATGATTACATTTTTGCTTCTTGTGATTCAGATCGTATTGTTCTCTGGTCTGTGTGTTCTCTGTTCTATATGTTCTGTGTGTTCTCTGTTCTCTGTTCTGTTCTATATGTTCTGTGTGTTGTGTGTTCTCTGTTCTGTTCTATATGTTCTGTGTGTTGTGTGTTCTCTGTTCTCTGTTCTGTTCTATATGTTCTGTGTGTTCTCTGTTCTGTTCTATATGTTCTGTGTGTTCTCTGTTCTCTGTTCTATATGTTCTGTGTGTTCTGTGTTTTGTTCTGTTTTGAGTTCTAGTTTCAGATTCTGTTTACTGGAAGTCTTGAGGATGTCTCAGCGGGTAACCATGGTGACACCCACGCTGCTGTTTGTCTTCTCTCAGACTTTAACCCTTTAACTGTTCAAACACTCAGAGACAGACTGAGCTGAATCCTGACCCATGACCCCCGGGGGAACCTTTGTTAAACATTATGCACATTCCTCCATAAACTGTGTTTATAATCTAAATCCATCTATTTTTAATCTATCTATAATCTCTGTTGGACCTATCCAGTCTCTCTTGGACCCCTCTGGTCTCTGTTGGACTCGTCCCGCCTGTGTTTGGACCCCTCTGGTCTCTATTGGACTCCTCTGATCTCTGTTTGGACCCCTCTGGTCTCCGTTCGGACCCCTCTGGTCTCTGTTGAACTTCTCTGGTATCTGGTGGACCCCTCTGGTCTCTGTTGGGACTTGTCCTATCTGTGTTTGGACACCTTTGGTCTCTGTTGGACCCCTCTGGTCTCCGTTTGGACCCCTCTGGTCTCCGTTCGGACCCCTCTGGTCTCTGTTGGACCCCTCTGGTCTCTGTTGGACCCCTCTGGTCTCCGTTCGGACCCCTCTGGTCTCTGTTGAACTTCTCTGGTCTCTGGTGGACCCCTCTGGTCTCCCTGTTTGGACTTGTCCTATCTGTGTTTGGACCCCTGTGGTCTCTGTTGGACCCCTCTGGTCTCTGTTGGACCCCTGTGGTCTCTGTTGGACTCGTTCACTCTGGGCTGTGAATGAATTCATTAAATGTGCCGCTGCGCTCTGTCTGCAGCTCACAGTTGATTGGCTCCTTGGCTCGTCGTCATGGAGACCGGAGGGCTTCAGATGTGAGGCGTGAAGAGACAGCGAATGAGGATCAGTCTCAGAAAGCGTTCTCTGAAGGTTCTTTTTAGGTTAAATTTAGTTTGTAAAGGAGATGAATGCGTCCGCTGGTTAATGACCTGAAAGGTCGGAGGTCAAACGGACCTCTCAAGTGTTCCCGTCCGTGCGAGGCATTCGATGCACATTCAGCTCAGTCTGCTGATTAATCACACTCCAGCTGCTGTTTGTCCTCGCGTGGCGTTCACGGTCCTGCTGGGCCTCCGTGAACCCCGACCTCTGTTGTGTAGAAGAGGACGGAGCGTTCTGCTGCGTCTCGTCATTTTAATCTGATGGTATTTCCTGTCAAGCCACACGAGGAGAAGACCAGCTCCGTTTCCCTGACGAGGATCCTGCCGGACCCGAGAGACTACGATGTGTCAAAGACCAGCTTCATCTTCATCATCATCAGATTAGATGAGATGATACTTTATTCATCCCACAGCAGAGTGATATACAATATAATTCAAGTAGAAAGGGCAAAACACAACAAACAGACTGAAGTATCTCATCACCTACACAATAAACAACAAAACTAACAACAGACATTGTGCAAAGACAGTACTGAAGGTTAAAGTGGCACGATATAAAAGTATTGTAAGGTAAAGTCACGAGTCATGATATAAAAGTATTGTAAGGTAAAGTCACGAGTCATGATATAAAAGTATTGTAAGGTAAAGTCACGAGTCATGATATAAAAGTATTGTAAGGTAAAGTCACGAGTCATGATATAAAAGTATTGTAAGGTAAAGTCACGAGTCATGATATAAAAGTATTGTAAGGTAAAGTCACGACTCCTTAAAGTGTCGATGTGACAAAGAAAAACAACAGGAAGAAACGAAAAAACAAAACAGGTAGAAAAGTTCAGAGCTCATCATCAGATGGCACGTCAGTAACGCTTCTGATGAAACACTCAGTGGTCTTGGTCCTGGTCCTGGTCCTGGTCCTGGTCCTGGTCTTGGTCATGGTCCCGGTCCTGTTTCTTGTGTTGGTTTTAGTCCTTATCAAGGACTTGGATCAGGAGAAGGACCGGGGCAGGTAACAGGAAAGGTCTGGTCTTTGTCCTGGTCTGAACTTTCTTTTCTTATCAACAATTTGATATTTTCATTTTCATTCTGACTGATTTTATTTTCAGTTGTTTTCAAATGAAACATCAGCATTTATTAACAGACTTAGGTCATGTGATGCATCATGTGATGCATCATGTGTGTTATCTATTTGTGTATTATCTTGTGCAGCACTGATCTTTGTCCTCAACAAACACACACAGAGCACTGACGCCACCTGCTGCTCACTCAGCACAGCTACAACTCAACAAGGAAACGACCTGATTTTATTTTGTAATTCAACAGCTATGATGAAACGTTTTATTTTGAAATGTAACATAAAAATAAAATGACTTCATTCAGATTCAAAATGATTATTGTAACAACAACAACTAAAAAACTGAGTTTCTTGCAGAACGTGGTGAAATGTGAACTGAGCTAAGTTCTCTGCCATCAGTCTGTAAACAGTCTGTGGTCAGTCTGTGATCAGTCTGTGAACAGTCTGTGATCAGTCTGAACAGTCTGTGATCAGTCTGTGATCAGTCTGTGATCAGTCTCTCATTAGTCTGTGATCAATCTGTCAGTCTGTGATCAGTCTGTAAACAGTCTGTGATCAGTCTCTCATTAGTCTGTGATCAGTCTGTGATCAGTCTGTAAACAGTCTGTGATCAGTCTGTAAACAGTCTGTGATCAGTCTGTGATCAGTCTGTGATCAGTCTCTCATTAGTCTGTGATCAGTCTGTGATCAGTCTGTAAACAGTCTGTGATCAGTCTGTAAACAGTCTGTGATCAGTCTGTGATCAGTCTGTGATCAGTCTCTCATTAGTCTGTGATCAGTCTGTGATCAGTCTGTAAACAGTCTGTGATCAGTCTGTGATCAGTCTGTGATCAGTCTGTGATCAGTCTCTCATTAGTCTGTGATCAGTCTGTGATCAGTCTGTGATCAGTCTGTGATCAGTCTGTGATCAGTCTCTCATTAGTCTGTGATCAGTCTGTGAACAGTCTCTCATTAGTCTGTAATCAGTCTGTGATCAGTTTGAATAGTCTGTCATCAGTCTGTCATCAGTCTGTCATTAGTCTGTGATCAGTCTGTGAACAGTCTCTCATTAGTCTGTA
>CM014085.1:36815719-36860719 GCA_004119915.2 Collichthys lucidus
AAACATCTCTGTGAGGGCAACAAACATCTCTGTGAGGGCAACAAACATCTCTGTGAGGGCAACTAACTGCTCTGTGAGGGCAACTAACATCTCTGTAAAGGGCAACTAACTCCTCTGTGAGGGCAACTAACTGCTCTGTGAGGGCAACTGACTAACTCCTCTGTGAGGGCAACTAACATCTCTGTGAGGGCAACTAACATCTCTGTGAGGGCAACTAACTAACTAACTCCTCTGTGAGGGCAACTAACTAACTCCTCTGTGAGGGCAACTAACATCTCTGTGAGGGCAACTAACTAACTCCTCTGTGAGGGCAACTAACATCTCTGTGAGGGCAACTAACTAACTCCTCTGTGAGGGCAACTAACATCTCTGTGAGGGCAACTAACTAACTCCTCTGTGAGGGCAACTAACATCTCTGTGAGGGCAACTAACATCTCTGTGAGGGCAACTAACTCCTCTGTGATGGCAACTAACATCTCTGTGAGGGCAACTAACTAGCTAACTCCTCTGTGAGGGCAACTAACATCTCTGTGAGGGCAACTAACATCTCTGTGAGGGCAACTAACATCTCTGTGAGGGCAACTAACTCCTCTGTGATGGCAACTAACATCTCTGTGAGGGCAACTAACTCCTCTGTGAGGGCAACTAACTAGCTAACTCCTCTGTGAGGGCAACTAACTAACTAACTCCTCTGTGAGGGCAACTAACCAACTAACTCCTCTGTGAGGGCAACTAACTAACTCCTCTGTGAGGGCAACTAACATCTCTGTGAGGGCAACTAACATCACTGTGAGGGCAACTAACTCCTCTGTGAGGGCAACTAACTCCTCTGTGAGGGCAACAAACATCTCTGTGAGGGCAACAAACATCTCTGTGAGGGCAACTAACTGCTCTGTGAGGGCAACTAACTGCTCTGTGAGGGCAACTAACATCTCTGTAAAGGGCAACAAACATCTCTGTGAGGGCAACTAACTCCTCTGTGAGGGCAACTAACTGCTCTGTGAGGGCAACTAACTCCTCTGTGAGGGCAACTGACTAACTCCTCTGTGAGGGCAACAAACATCTCTGTGAGGGCAACAAACATCTCTGTGAGGGCAACTAACTCCTCTGTGAGGGCAACAAACATCTCTGTGAGGGCAACAAACATCTCTGTGAGGGCAACTAACTGCTCTGTGAGGGCAACAAACATCTCTGTGAGGGCAACAAACATCTCTGTGAGGGCAACTAACTGCTCTGTGAGGGCAACTAACTAACTCCTCTGTGAGGGCAACTAACTAACTCCTGTGTGAGGGCAACTAACGACCCCCGTCCTCTCCTCCCCCTCCTCCTCCTCCCTCCTCAGGAGGAGTTCTATGGGAAGGAGCTGCTCCTGGCGGACCGGGATATGGTCGAGCAGGGAGCTGATGACATCCTGAAGGACGCTGATGTCACTGACGTGGCGTTCCTGGTGGTGGGCGACCCGTTTGGGTGAGTCATGCTGTCCGTGTATGAGAAGGTTCTCTGAGGTTCTGCTGAGTCGGCACGGGTCAACGTGACCACAGAACTTCTCCGGCCCAATTCTGTACATTCCTCTGTGAGTTAATAACAGAGCGCCGAGCGAGCAGCTCGCTGTGCTGACGTCTGTCAAGTCAGCCTGAAGAACAGCTGCTGGTTCTGGTTCTGAAGAGGCTGACAGAGCTCGAGTGACCCGTCTGTCTGTCTATGTCATATATATGTTATGTTTTGTTATAAACGTGATGATTATATATATATATGATTATAATATGTCCTATGTTTCCACGCCTGCAGAGCGACCACCCACAGTGACCTGGTCCTCAGAGCAGTGAATGGGATACCGTACAGAGTCATCCACAACGCCTCGGTCCTGAACGCCGTGGGCTGCTGCGGCCTGCAGGTATGTCTCACCTGTGCATGTTCGTGTTATATGTGTGTTAGATTTTGTATGAGCACATTGTTCTGTTCAGTTGTGACCCGCTCAGACAAACGGCGTTCCAGTGGCGTCTGCCTGACAGTCTGGACTCTGTGCACACCCCCCGCTGAGTGTCCCATCTGCTCATTAAAGTCAGCTCATCAATAATGGACCTGTCACAGCAGCCAATCAGAGCGCAGGACCCAGCAGCCAATCAGAGCGCAGGACCCAGCTGCCCACACACACACACATTATCATTAGTGCTAACAGAGTGAGCGGCGTCTCCACTGGGAGGTCGTTAATATGCTAATGAGAGGTGGGATATGTAAATGAGCTCCACTGGGAGTCAATCCCATCAGCTCCAGCTGTCTGAAGACCCGCCCCCTGATCACATGACCCATTGACCACAACGACATAAAATCTGAGAAATTATCATTTAAATATTTTGTCATCAGTTTGTTTTAAAGCTCTGATACACAACTACGTGTGTGTGTGTGTGTGTGTAGTTGTATAACTTCGGGGAAACGGTGTCGTTGGTGTTCTGGACGGACTCGTGGAGACCCGAGAGCTTCTACGACAAAATCTGTAAAAACAGAAACGCTGGACTACACACACTCTGTCTGCTGGGTGAGAGACACACACACACACACACACTCTGTCTGCTGGGTGAGAGACACACACACACACACACACTCTGTCTGCTGGGTGAGAGACACACACACACACACACACACACACGCACACACACACACACACACACACACACACACAGGGGGTTGGTAAAGTGTGTGTACTTTGTTTTTTTTCTCTGCAGACATCAAAGTCAAAGAGCAGAGCGTGGAGAACATGATGAGGTCAGAACCAGAACCAGAACCAGGTCCTGACATCTGTAACAGCTCTCAGCTGATGATGTCACTGCCTCGTTATGTTAATTTATTAAATATTAATTTATTCACTGATTCCTCTGAGCAGAACCAATCAGAAGCTTCCGATCAATGATCGTCTCTGTTTCAGGGGGAAGAAGATCTACGAGCCGCCTCGCTTCATGACGGTCGCTCAGGCCGCCGATCAGCTGATCCAGATCATCGAGAGGAGGAGGGGTGAGGGGGCGGAGCTCGGTGAGTCAGCTGTCACCTGATTGGCTCAACAAATCTCACACATCATAATATAGAAGCCCCCCCCCCGTAAAGAGCCAATCAGCTCTTCTCAGACTAGTCCTTTTGTCTCCACCAGGTGTGACAGAGGACACGGTGTGCGTGGGCGTGGCCAGGCTCGGCGCTGAAGACCAGATGATCCGCACCGCGACGTTGCGGCAGCTGGTGTCATGTGACCTCGGCGGTCCGCTCCATTCGCTGGTCGTCACCGGTCGACTCCACCCGCTGGAGGTGGACATGCTGCGAGTGAACGAAGAACCAAACGCACTGACGCACCTGCACATGGTCGACAGCTCCACCTACTGCTCCTAACACCTGTCACAAACCGGGCCTGGTCAGAACCGGGTCAGAATCTTCAGAGACTGTTTGTTTGTTTGGTGAACACTGATCTGTGGAAACATTGAATTCTGGGAATGTGTCTGCTGTGATGTCATCAATAAAAATGGAGATCAATGATTGGAATTATTTATTACAGTTTGAAAAAAGACTTAACCACCGTCTGGTCACATGGTTTGGTCACATGGTTTGGCACGTTAAAACAAAGTGACACTCACACCACGGACCAATCAGCTGGCAGCAGTCTGGTCCCAATGATGATGTCACAGGACGGGGGAGGGGCCTCTGCACAGGAAACGGGCTCAGATTGTCTCTGATTCATGATGAAGGCACTTACCCAGAATGCTTTGCTCCAGTCTACACAGAGCAGCTGTGTGTGTGTGGGGGGGGGGTCACATGGCCCGCCATCATCGACAGGTAAGATTAAAAAAAAAAGAGGGGGGGGCATGTATTGGGCGAGAGCATCATGGGAGGTCACAGTCAAGTTCTCACTCCCTCATCAGGTCTCAGTCTAACCCTGATCAGGGCGGGGTCAGAGGTCACCTGCAGCAGTAGACTGAAGGTGATTGGTCCCAGGTGTTCAGAGGAGGCGAGCCTCTACATGGCGGCCGTTTCAGTTTGAACATAGAGCTGTCGGACTCCGGCCTGCAGACGACACGTGATGACACATTACCACGGACACCACATATACTAGGATTACTGCTACCTGTTCAGGTACCTGTGTGAGAGTGTGGTGCGTTCAGGTACCTGTGTAAAGATGTGATGGGTCTGGCTGAGGATCCAGCGGGTGTCGGCGTCGGGGGCGAGCAGCAGCTTGAGCGTTCCGATGTAAACGTCCGTACACAGAGTCCAGAAATGAGGCTCCTGCAGGTTGTACACTCCCTGCAACTGTTGCACCTGAACACATCACACCGATGATTCGACCCCGCCCCCTGACATAAGTAAACACACCAGGTGACGCTGGAGGCGGGGTTTAGTGTGGCGTGGTCTTACCCTTTGATAACACTCTGGCAGGGCGTGGTCCAGTGACGGTGGAGTCCTCTGCATCAGGATTCCAATGGACTCTTTCAGTAAGGGCACGACGCTGAGGGTCAAAGGTCAGAGAACACATGCAACACCAACGATGTTACACCGAGACAACACAGACACTCAATCTGTTTTTTTAGGACCAAAGTAAGTCTGAAGTGTAGTCCGACTGTAGTCTGTCTGTAGTCCGACTGTAGTCCGACTGTTGTCTGTCTTGTCTGACTGTTGTCTGTCTTGTCTGACTGTTGTCTGTCTTGTCTGACTGTTGTCTGTCTGTAGTCTGTCTGTAGGTCCGACTGTAGTCCGTCTGTAGTCCGACTGTAGTCCGTCTGTAGTCCGACTGTTGTCCGACTGTAGTCCGACTGTAGTCTGTCTTGTCTGACTGTAGTCTGACTGTTGTCTGTCTTGTCTGACTGTAGTCTGACTGTAGTCTGACTGTAGTCTGACTGTAGTCTGTCTTGTCTGTCTGTAGTCTGTCTGTAGTCTGACTGTTGTCTGTCTTGTCTGACTGTTGTCTGTCTTGTCTGACTGTTGTCTGTCTTGTCTGTCTGTTGTCTGTCTGTAGTCTGTCTGTTGTCTGTCTGTAGTCTGTCTTGTCTGACTGTTGTCTGTCTTGTCTGACTGTTGTCTGTCTTGTCTGTCTGTAGTCTGTCTTGTCTGACTGTTGTCTGTCTGTAGTCTGACTGTAGTCAGTCTGTCTTGTCTGACTGTAGTCTGTCTTGTCTGACTGTAGTCTGTCTTGTCTGACTGTAGTCTGTCTTGTCTGACTGTTGTCTGTCTTGTCTGTCTGTAGTCTGTCTGTAGTCTGTCTTGTCTGACTGTTGTCTGTCTTGTCTGTCTGTAGTCTGTCTGTAGTCTGTCTGTAGTCTGTCTGTAGTCTGTCTTGTCTGACTGTTGTCTGTCTTGTCTGTCTGTAGTCTGTCTTGTCTGTCTGTAGTCTGTCTGTAGTCTGTCTTGTCTGACTGTTGTCTGACTGTAGTCTGACTGTAGTCTGACTGTTGTCTGTCTTGTCTGACTGTTGTCTGTCTTGTCTGACTGTTGTCTGTCTTGTCTGACTGTAGTCTGTCTGTAGTCTGACTGTAGTCTGTCTGTAGTCTGACTGTAGTCTGTCTTGTCTGACTGTTGTCTGTCTTGTCTGTCTGTAGTCCGACTGTAGTCCGACTGTAGTCCGACTGTAGTCTGTCTTGTCTGTCTGTTGTCTGACTGTTGTCTGACTGTAGTCTGTCTGTAGTCTGACTGTAGTCTGACTGTAGTCTGTCTGTAGTCTGTCTGTAGTCTGACTGTAGTCTGACTGTAGTCTGTCTGTAGTCTGACTGTAGTCTGTCTGTAGTCTGACTGTAGTCTGTCTTGTCTGTCTGTTGTCTGTCTTGTCTGACTGTAGTCTGTCTGTAGTCTGACTGTTGTCTGTCTTGTCTGACTGTTGTCTGTCTTGTCTGTCTGTTGTCTGTCTGTAGTCTGTCTGTAGTCTGTCTGTAGTCTGTCTTGTCTGACTGTTGTCTGTCTTGTCTGTCTGTAGTCTGTCTTGTCTGACTGTTGTCTGTCTGTAGTCTGTCTTGTCTGTCTGTTGTCTGTCTTGTCTGACTGTAGTCTGTCTGTAGTCTGACTGTAGTCTGTCTGTAGTCTGACTGTAGTCTGTCTTGTCTGACTGTTGTCTGTCTTGTCTGTCTGTAGTCTGTCTGTAGTCTGTCTTGTCTGACTGTTGTCTGTCTTGTCTGTCTGTAGTCTGTCTGTAGTCTGTCTGTAGTCTGTCTTGTCTGTCTGTAGTCTGTCTGTAGTCTGTCTTGTCTGACTGTTGTCTGTCTGTAGTCTGTCTTGTCTGACTGTTGTCTGACTGTAGTCTGACTGTAGTCTGACTGTTGTCTGTCTTGTCTGACTGTTGTCTGTCTTGTCTGACTGTTGTCTGTCTTGTCTGACTGTAGTCTGTCTGTAGTCTGACTGTAGTCTGTCTTGTCTGACTGTTGTCTGTCTTGTCTGTCTGTAGTCTGACTGTTGTCTGTCTTGTCTGACTGTTGTCTGTCTTGTCTGACTGTAGTCTGTCTGTAGTCTGACTGTAGTCTGTCTTGTCTGACTGTTGTCTGTCTTGTCTGTCTGTAGTCTGACTGTAGTCTGACTGTAGTCTGACTGTAGTCTGTCTTGTCTGTCTGTAGTCTGACTGTTGTCTGTCTTGTCTGACTGTTGTCTGTCTTGTCTGACTGTTGTCTGTCGTGTCTGACTGTTGTCTGTCGTGTCTGACTGTTGTCTGTCTGTAGTCTGACTGTTGTCTGTCTGTAGTCTGTCTGTAGTCTGTCTGTAGTCTGTCTGTAGCTTGGTGTCTCAGTGTGCAGAGTGGAGTTGAGCAGTTTCTTGGTGCAGTTGTGGTGGTGTAACGTGACGCCTGTGGTCGGGGGCCCTCGGCTGTGCTGACTGTTTAATCTGCAGCTGCGTTCACTTCCAGCCTATCAAACCACATCACCATTTATCACCGGGGCTTCTGGGAAATCTGACCACTGCGTTTACATCCAGCGGGCCAGACGAGGCTGGACTATCCAGAACCATTTCCAGGTCCATTCCGGTGGTTTGGCTCAGTGGAGCCCATTTAGTCCTGATTACGCATTCTTTACACAAGTGGAAACATTTTCCAAAGACCCGTCAGGTTTAGAAGGATCTCCTTCTTCCAGGCAGACCTGGTTTCAGTTCGGTTCTGTGGGATCGGTTCTTGTTTACTTAAGTTAAGTACCAAACTGTCAGCAGTAAGTTCAGGGGCGCTCAGACTTTTTTTCACGGGTTCAGACAGACGAAGAGCGTCACCTGACTCACCTGACTCCGATGAGGAGGGCGATCAGCATGGAGCAGATCGGGTCAGCAATCATCAGGTCGTATTTCTGCATCAGCAGAGCCGAGATGATCACACCGACACTGCCCAGAGTGTCAGCGATGATGTGAAGCAGCACACCTATGACACACACACACACCACACACACACACACACACACACACACACACACACACACACACACACACACACACACACAGGAAGCGTCTTTATATCTGAAGTGTGAGCAAAGCTTCAACAAAGAAAAGAATAGAAAATATAAAACATTCATTCAACGTTAGTTCAACATTTAAACCTCATCAATCAGATGGTAGTTTGATGTCTTCAGAGTTTGTGCTGGCTGTGATGGTGTGTTAGCGCCCCCCAGAGGACAGAGCACCTTGATTTTGATTTTAGGATTCAGTTCATTTATTATGCATCATGAAAACATCTGAGTCACTTCTGATTGTTTGTTGTTAATAAAATATTTGCAGATGATGAAGTTGATCCTGAACAACGTGTCATGTGATCTGTCTCACCCTGAAGGATCTGTTTACTGGAACCTTTCCCCGTGTGCAGTTCATCTGCAAGTCAGCAACAGAGGACAGACATGTTAACTTCACACTGAAACCATACGTGACAAATGGAGGACAAAGACTAATGTCCAACACGTCCCCCAACAAGTCCCCCAACACGTCCCCCAACAAGTCCCCCAACACGTCTTCCAACAAGTCCCCCAACACGTCTTCCAACAAGTCCCCCAACAAGTCCCCCAACACGTCTTCCAACAAGTCCCCCAACACGTCCCCCAACACGTCCCCCAACACGTCCCCCAACACGTCCCCCAACACGTCTTCCAACAAGTCCCCCAACACGTCTTCCAACAGTCCCCCAACACGTCTTCCAACAAGTCCCCCAACACGTCTTCCAACAAGTCCCCCAACACGTCTTCCAACACGTCCCCCAACACGTCTTCCAACAAGTCCCCCAACACGTCTTCCAACAAGTCCCCCAACACGTCTTCCAACAAGTCCCCCAACAAGTCCCCCAACACGTCTTCCAACAAGTCCCCCAACACGTCTTCCAACAAGTCCCCCAACACGTCTTCCAACAAGTCCCCCAACACGTCTTCCAACACATCCACGTTCATTCTTCACTGCAGACTCACCATGACAAGGTGGCTCATCATGTGCGCCATGACTGTGTCCGTGTCCATCATGACTGTGTCCGTGTCCACCATGACTGTGTCCGTGTCCATCATGACTGTGTCCGTGTCCATCATGACTGTGTCCGTGTCCATCATGACTGTGTCTGTCTGCACGTTTGTTATGGTGGTCGTGTCCATGATTCAGACTGCCGTTAAACAGAGAATGACTGTGACCGTGACCTGAGAGAGACAGAGGTTACAGTGAGAGGCTTTACTAAACCACACTCAGGCTTTTACTAAGCTGCAGTGAGGTTTAACCAAGGTTTAATTAAGCTGCAGTGAGGTTTAACCAAGCTGTGCAGTGAGGTTTAACCAAGCTGTGCAGTGAGGTTTAACCAAGCTGCAGTGAGGTTTAACCAAGCTGTGCAGTGAGGTTTAACCAAGCTGCAGTGAGGTTTAACCAAGCTGCAGTGAGGTTTAACCAAGCTGCAGTGAGGTTTAACCGAGCTGCAGTGAGGTTTAACCAAGCTGTGCAGTGAGGTTTAACCGAGCTGTGCAGTGAGGTTTAAGTGAGCTGCAGTGAGGTTTAAGCGAGCTGCAGTGAGGTTTAACCGAGCTGCAGTGAGGTTTAACCAAGCTGTGCAGTGAGGTTTAACCAAGCTGTGCAGTGAGGTTTAACCAAGCTGTGCAGTGAGGTTTAACCAAGCTGCAGTGAGGTTTAACCAAGCTGCAGTGAGGTTTAAGTAAGCTGCAGTGAGGTTTAACCAAGCTGCAGTGAGGTTTAAGCAAGCTGCAGTGAGGTTTAACCAAGCTGCAGTGAGGTTTAACCAAGCTGCAGTGAGGTTTAAGTAAGCTGCAGTGAGGTTTAACCAAGCTGCAGTGAGGTTTAAGCAAGCTGCAGTGAGGTTTAACCAAGCTGCAGTGAGGTTTAACCAAGCTGCAGTGAGGTTTAAGCAAGCTGCAGTGAGGTTTAACCAAGCTGCAGTGAGGTTTAACCAAGCTGTGCAGTGAGGTTTAACCAAGCTGTGCAGTGAGGTTTAACCAAGCTGCAGTGAGGTTTAACCAAGCTGTGCAGTGAGGTTTAACCAAGCTGTGCAGTGAGGTTTAACCAAGCTGTGCAGTGAGGTTTAACCAAGCTGCAGTGAGGTTTAAGTAAGCTGCAGTGAGGTTTAAGTAAGCTGCAGTGAGGTTTAACCAAGCTGTGCAGTGAGGTTTAAGTAAGCTGCAGTGAGGTTTAAGTAAGCTGCAGTGAGGTTTAACCAAGCTGCAGTGAGGTTTAAGTAAGCTGCAGTGAGGTTTAAGTAAGCTGCAGTGAGGTTTAAGTAAGCTGTGCAGTGAGGTTTAAGTAAGCTGCAGTGAGGTTTAAGTAAGCTGCAGTGAGGTTTAACCAAGCTGCAGTGAGGTTTAACCAAGCTGCAGTGAGGTTTAAGTAAGCTGCAGTGAGGTTTAAGTAAGCTGCAGTGAGGTTTAAGTAAGCTGCAGTGAGGTTTAAGTAAGCTGCAGTGAGGTTTAACCAAGCTGCAGTGAGGTTTAACCAAGCTGCAGTGAGGTTTAAGTAAGCTGCAGTGAGGTTTAACCAAGCTGCAGTGAGGTTTAACCAAGCTGCAGTGAGGTTTAAGTAAGCTGCAGTGAGGTTTAAGTAAGCTGCAGTGAGGTTTAACCAAGCTGCAGTGAGGTTTAAGTAAGCTGCAGTGAGGTTTAAGTAAGCTGCAGTGAGGTTTAACCAAGCTGCAGTGAGGTTTAAGTAAGCTGCAGTGAGGTTTAACCAAGCTGCAGTGAGGTTTAAGTAAGCTGCAGTGAGGCTTAAGTAAGCTGCAGTGAGGTTTAAGTAAGATGCAGTGAGGTTTAAGTAAGATGCAGTGAGGTTTAAGTAAGCTGCAGTGAGGATTAACCAAGCTGCAGTGAGGTTTAAGTAAGCTGCAGTGAGGTTTAAGTAAGCTGCAGTGAGGTTTAAGTAAGCTGCAGTGAGGTTTAAGTAAGCTGCAGTGAGGTTTAACCAAGCTGCAGTGAGGTTTAACCAAGCTGCAGTGAGGTTTAACCAAGCTGCAGTGAGGCTTAAGTAAGCTGCAGTGAGGTTTAAGTAAGCTGCAGTGAGGTTTAAGTAAGCTGCAGTGAGGTTTAAGTAAGATGCAGTGAGGTTTAACCAAGCTGCAGTGAGGTTTAACCAAGCTGCAGTGAGGTTTAAGTAAGCTGCAGTGAGGTTTAACCAAGCTGCAGTGAGGCTTAAGTAAGCTGCAGTGAGGTTTAAGTAAGATGCAGTGAGGTTTAAGTAAGATGCAGTGAGGTTTAAGTAAGCTGCAGTGAGGTTTAAGTAAGCTGCAGTGAGGTTTAAGTAAGCTGCAGTGAGGTTTAAGTAAGTTGCAGTGAGGTTTAAGTAAGCTGCAGTGAGGTTTAAGTAAGTTGCAGTGAGGTTTAAGTAAGTTGCAGTGAGGTTTAACCAAGCTGCAGTGAGGTTTAAGTAAGTTGCAGTGAGGTTTAAGTAAGCTGCAGTGAGGTTTAACCAAGCTGCAGTGAGGTTTAAGTAAGCTGCAGTGAGGTTTAAGTAAGCTGCAGTGAGGTTTAAGTAAGTTGCAGTGAGGTTTAAGTAAGTTGCAGTGAGGTTTAAGTAAGTTGCAGTGAGGTTTAAGTAAGTTGCAGTGAGGTTTAACCAAGCTGCAGTGAGGTTTAAGTAAGTTGCAGTGAGGTTTAAGTAAGATGCAGTGAGGTTTAAGTAAGCTGCAGTGAGGTTTAAGTAAGCTGCAGTGAGGTTTAACCAAGCTGCAGTGAGGTTTAAGTAAGCTGCAGTGAGGTTTAACCAAGCTGCAGTGAGGTTTAACCAAGCTGCAGTGAGGTTTAAGTAAGCTGCAGTGAGGTTTAACCAAGCTGCAGTGAGGTTTAAGTAAGCTGCAGTGAGGTTTAACCAAGCTGCAGTGAGGTTTAAGTAAGCTGCAGTGAGGTTTAACCAAGCTGCAGTGAGGTTTAAGTAAGCTGCAGTGAGGTTTAACCAAGCTGCAGTGAGGTTTAAGTAAGCTGCAGTGAGGTTTAACCAAGCTGCAGTGAGGTTTAAGTAAGCTGCAGTGAGGTTTAAGTAAGCTGCAGTGAGGTTTAACCAAGCTGCAGTGAGGTTTAACCAAGCTGCAGTGAGGTTTAAGTAAGCTGCAGTGAGGTTCTATAAACTGCAGTGAGGTTTAACCAAGCTGCAGTGAGGTTTAAGTAAGCTGCAGTGAGGTTTAAGTAAGCTGCAGTGAGGTTTAACCAAGCTGCAGTAAGGTTTAAGTAAGCTGCAGTGAGGTTTAAGTAAGCTGCAGTGAGGTTTAACCAAGCTGCAGTAAGGTTTAAGTAAGTTGCAGTGAGGTTTAAGTAAGCTGCAGTGAGGTTTAAGTAAGCTGCAGTGAGGTTTAAGTAAGCTGCAGTGAGGTTTAAGTAAGCTGCAGTGAGGTTCTATAAACTGCAGTGAGGTTTAAGTAAGCTGCAGTGAGGTTCTATAAACTGCAGTAGGGATCGACCGATACGGGTTTTTTGATGGCCGATGCGATACCGATTTTTTCCCCATGGCCCATGGCCGATACCCGATTTCCGATACCCGATTTCCGATACCGATATGGGTTAAAAAAAGTTTAAAAAATGACAAATATTCCAGGTCTCAAGTTAAAAATAAATAGCCATTTATTTATAATAACATGAATAACAGGAAAATGACAATCATGTCTGAAGCCCATTGAGCATTTTTTTTAAGTGTCTGCTTAATGCTTATACAGTATTATATCCACTTAAAAAGGAATAGCCCACATACTTCGGTGCTTTTATTCATTTTTATTTATTTAAAAATATATATTAGTTTGGCTTGACACATTCAAAGGACTGTGGCTTGACAGTGGCAACAGAGCTTGACTGCACATTTGAGAAATGTTGGGGATGACACAAAGATTATTTAGAGTAAATGTTTAGGCCTATTTTACAACTGTAGGCCTATATTGTACTTGATATACCATTGCCTTTGAAGCAGGCAGTGACAGTAAATAGCCTGACTTGATCATCATCCGCATTGCAAAGTGAGTGAATGAATTGTAGATTTGTCACTTTTTAAAAAAAAAAAATGGGCACACCATAATTTGTTTTAGTTGTGGAGAAACAAAACCTCGCTGCTTGCCCCCTGCTTTGTTTCAGGAAGAGGGGAGAGGGGCGGGACAAATCACAACAATCTCCCTGACATTGTCTTAGTTAATATCAAATCCCACGCCACCTCTAACTCTAACGAAGTGTACCCTTATATTGCACACAATATGCGTGGCGAGTTACGTTTAGGAGGGATTTAGAAGTTTATTCAGTGATAATCACTCGCATGCCATTATTGCTCCCGCGGGTCGACATGCACTGACACGGCGCTACCCCATGTGTTCAAAAATATTCCCGTACGTAAGCTAAAGTAGTCTATGGCTTAGCAAGCCTCTTCTCGAAACCCCAAAACGTTTCATTAGGTCCTGGACTGTTGGGTTCGTTGTGCAGTTATCTGATTACAGCAACTGTTCCGCTCCGCGCTGATCACTTTTTCTCGCTCCATCTGTCTCTCCCTCACGTGCGTGCACACTCACACACACACACACACACACACACACACACTGGGCTGCTTCACCGGTGTTCGCCGGTTTAACTCCTGCAAACGCCGAATTGACAGTGACTGATAACAACACCGACTTCATTTGAACCTAAACTGCGGGTGATTGCATCATAGCCTACTCTTAGTGTTACAGCTCCCTAGTTTAGGTTGGCAGTTTAAATGCGACGCACTTAAACAGCATTCCCGTTTTTTTCGACTCACTTAATGACTTTCAGGCACACGCATGCTACTGTATGCAGTGCAATGCCATGTGCATACTATGCTGCGGGGGCTGCAGCAGCGTGCATAGCGGGTCTTCACAGAGCTGCCCTTGAACGCCTGTCTGTAAATGACGCTGGATGCGTATCGGGCGTATCGGCCATGTGTATCGGCCGATGCCGATACACCTAAACAACGCTAATATCGGCCCGATATATCGGCCGGCCGATATATCGGTCGACCCTTAAACTGCAGTGAGGTTTAACCAAGCTGCAGTGAGGTTTAACCAAGCTGCAGTGAGGTTTAAGTAAGCTGCAGTGAGGTTTAACCGAGCTGCAGTGAGGTTTAACCGAGCTGCAGTGAGGTTTAACCGAGCTGCAGTGAGGTTTAACCGAGCTGCAGTGAGGTTGAACCAAGCTGCAGTGAGGTTGAACCAAGCTGCAGTGAGGTTGAACCAAGCTGCAGTGAGGTTGAACCAAGCTGCAGTGAGGTTTAACCAAGCTGCAGTGAGGTTTAAGTAAGCTGCAGTGAGGTTTAAGTAAGCTGCAGTGAGGTTTAACCGAGCTGCAGTGAGGTTTAACCGAGCTGCAGTGAGGTTTAAGTAAGCTGCAGTGAGGTTTAACCAAGCTGCAGTGAGGTTTAAGTAAGCTGCAGTGAGGTTTAACCAAGCTGCAGTGAGGTTTAACCAAGCTGCAGTGAGGTTTAACCAAGCTGCAGTGAGGTTTAACCAAGCTGCAGTGAGGTTTAACCAAGCTGCAGTGAGGTTTAAGTAAGCTGCAGTGAGGTTTAAGTAAGCTGCAGTGAGGTTTAACCAAGCTGCAGTGAGGTTTAAGTAAGCTGCAGTGAGGTTTAACCAAGCTGCAGTGAGGTTTAAGTAAGCTGCAGTGAGGTTTAAGTAAGCTGCAGTGAGGTTTAACCAAGCTGCAGTGAGGTTTAAGTAAGCTGCAGTGAGGTTTAAGTAAGCTGCAGTGAGGTTTAAGTAAGTTGCAGTGAGGTTTAAGTAAGCTGCAGTGAGGTTTAAGTAAGCTGCAGTGAGGTTTAAGTAAGCTGCAGTGAGGTTTAAGTAAGTTGCAGTGAGGTTTAAGTAAGTTGCAGTGAGGTTTAAGTAAGTTGCAGTGAGGTTTAAGTAAGCTGCAGTGAGGTTTAAGTAAGTTGCAGTGAGGTTTAAGTAAGCTGCAGTGAGGTTTAAGTAAGTTGCAGTGAGGTTTAAGTAAGCTGCAGTGAGGTTTAAGTAAGTTGCAGTGAGGTTTAAGTAAGCTGCAGTGAGGTTTAAGTAAGTTGCAGTGAGGTTTAAGTAAGCTGCAGTGAGGTTTAAGTAAGTTGCAGTGAGGTTTAAGTAAGATGCAGTGAGGTTTAAGTAAGCTGCAGTGAGGTTTAAGTAAGTTGCAGTGGGTTTAAGTAAGTTGCAGTGAGGTTTAAGTAAGCTGCAGTGAGGTTTAAGTAAGCTGCAGTGAGGTTTAAGTAAGCTGCAGTGAGGTTTAACCAAGCTGCAGTGAGGTTTAACCAAGCTGCAGTGAGGTTTAAGTAAGCTGCAGTGAGGTTTAAGTAAGCTGCAGTGAGGTTTAACCAAGCTGCAGTGAGGTTTAAGTAAGCTGCAGTGAGGTTTAAGTAAGTTGCAGTGAGGTTTAAGTAAGCTGCAGTGAGGTTTAAGTAAGTTGCAGTGAGGTTTAACCAAGCTGCAGTGAGGTTTAACCAAGCTGCAGTGAGGTTTAAGTAAGCTGCAGTGAGGTTTAACCAAGCTGCAGTGAGGTTTAAGTAAGCTGCAGTGAGGTTTAAGTAAGCTGCAGTGAGGTTTAACCAAGCTGCAGTGAGGTTTAACCAAGCTGCAGTGAGGTTTAAGTAAGTTGCAGTGAGGTTTAAGTAAGCTGCAGTGAGGTTTAAGTAAGTTGCAGTGAGGTTTAAGTAAGCTGCAGTGAGGTTTAAGTAAGCTGCAGTGAGGTTTAAGTAAGCTGCAGTGAGGTTTAAGTAAGCTGCAGTGAGGTTCTATAAACTGCAGTGAGGTTCTATAAACTGCAGTGAGGTTTAAGTAAGCTGCAGTAAGGTTTAACCAAGCTGCAGTGAGGTTTAACCAAGCTGCAGTGAGGTTTAACCAAGCTGCAGTGAGGTTTAAGTAAGCTGCAGTGAGGTTTAAGTAAGCTGCAGTGAGGTTTAAGTAAGCTGCAGTGAGGTTTAAGTAAGCTGCAGTGAGGTTTAACCAAGCTGCAGTGAGGTTTAAGTAAGCTGCAGTGAGGTTTAACCAAGCTGCAGTGAGGTTTAAGTAAGCTGCAGTGAGGTTTAAGTAAGCTGCAGTGAGGTTTAAGTAAGCTGCAGTGAGGTTTAAGTAAGTTGCAGTGAGGTTTAAGTAAGATGCAGTGAGGTTTAAGTAAGCTGCAGTGAGGTTTAAGTAAGTTGCAGTGAGGTTTAAATAAGCTGCAGTGAGGTTTAAGTAAGCTGCAGTGAGGTTTAACTAAGCTGCAGTGAGGTTTAAGTAAGCTGCAGTGAGGTTTAACCAAGCTGCAGTGAGGTTTAAGTAAGCTGCAGTGAGGTTTAAGTAAGTTGCAGTGAGGTTTAAGTAAGCTGCAGTGAGGTTTAAGTAAGCTGTGCAGTGAGGTTTAACCAAGCTGCAGTGAGGTTTAAGTAAGCTGCAGTGAGGTTTAACCAAGCTGCAGTGAGGTTTAAGTAAGCTGCAGTGAGGTTTAAGTAAGTTGCAGTGAGGTTTAAGTAAGTTGCAGTGAGGTTTAAGTAAGCTGCAGTGAGGTTTAAGTAAGTTGCAGTGAGGTTTAAGTAAGCTGCAGTGAGGTTTAAGTAAGCTGCAGTGAGGTTTTAAGCTGCAGTGAGGTTTAACCAAGCTGCAGTGAGGTTTAAGTAAGCTGCAGTGAGGTTTAAGTAAGCTGCAGTGAGGTTTAAGTAAGTTGCAGTGAGGTTTAAGTAAGTTGCAATGAGGTTTAAAGTAAGCTGCAGTGAGGTTTAAGTAAGATGCAGTGAGGTTCTATAAACTGCAGTGAGGTTTAAGTAAGCTGCAGTGAGGTTCTATAAACTGCAGTGAGGTTCTATAAACTGCAGTGAGGTTTAAGTAAGCTGCAGTGAGGTTTAAGTAAGCTGCAGTGAGGTTCTATAAACTGCAGTGAGGTTTAAGTAAGCTGCAGTGAGGTTCTATAAACTGCAGTGAGGTTCTATAAACTGCAGTGAGGTTCTATAAACTGCAGTGAGGTTCTATAAACTGCAGTGAGGTTCTACACACATCAATATGGTTCCATGTTCTGCAGATAGTACCTCCCTCTCCATGAGAGTGTCCGTGGCCTCCATGCTGGAACACAAAGATCCCGACCAGGTTGACGAGCAGACCGGCCACAGAGACAGGAAGCAACCGCTCGTGGTGAACGTCAGGTGGCTCAAGAGCTCTCTGACAGGAAGACATACAGATAGAGAGACAGGTTCATACAGAGAGACAGACAGGTTCATACAGAGAGAGAGATACAGGTTCATACAGAGAGACAGACAGGTTCATACAGAGAGACAGACAGGTTCATACAGAAAGACAAATAGAGAGACAGACAGGTTCATACAGAGAGACAGACAGGTTCATACAGTGAGACAGACAGGTTCATACAGAGAGACAGACAGGTTCATACAGAGAGACAGGCAGGTTCATACAGAGAGAGACAGGCAGGTTCATACAGAGAGAGACAGGCAGGTTCATACAGAGAGAGACAGGCAGGTTCATACAGAGAGACAGGCAGGTTCATACAGAGAGAGACAGGCAGGTTCATACAGAGAGACAGACAGGTTCATACAGACAGGTTCATACAGAGAGAGAGATACAGGTTCACACAGAGAGAGAGATACAGGTTCATACAGAGAGAGAGACAGGTTCATACAGAGAGACAGACAGGTTCATACAGAGAGACAGACAGGTTCATACAGAGAGAGAGAGAGACAGGTTCATACAGAGAGAGACAGACAGGTTCATACAGAGGGAGAGACAGACAGGTTCATACAGAGAGAGAGAGAGACAGGTTCATACAGAGAGAGACAGACAGGTTCATACAGAGAGAGAGAGAGAGACAGGTTCATACAGAGAGAGACAGGCAGGTTCATACAGAGAGAGACAGACAGGTTCATACAGAGAGAGAGAGAGACAGGTTCACAGAGGGAGAGACAGACAGGTGTGTGTGTTACCTCGACTCCTTCAGAGAAGATGAAGAACGCGGTGAAGATGAGGAAGAGTCCGTTAACGAAGCCGGCCAGAACCTCGGCTCTGACGTACCTGAACCAGAAAGAACAGGAAGTCATGATCAGCTGAGTGATGATGATATGATGATGATGATGATGATGAAGGTCTCACCCGTAGGAGAAGCTGTCGTTGGATCTCCACCTGGAGATGACGGAGGCTGCCAGACCAGCCAGCAGAGCGGTGCAGTCAAAGAACATGTGGAAGGAGTCTGAGATCAGACCGAGGCTGCAACACACACACACACACACACACACACACACACAGACACACAGACACAGACACACAGACACAGACACACACAGACACACACACAGACCACACACACAGACACACACACACAGACACACACACAGACACACACACACACACACACACACAGACACACACACACACACACACAGACACACACCACACACACAGTAAACTGAACTTTAATATTTAAACTAGAAATTAATTAAAGAGCTTCAGAAGTTTGACTGTAACACACACACACTCTCTCTCTCTCTCTCTCTCTCTCTCTCACACACACACACACACACACACACCACACACACACACACACACACACACACACACACACACCATCATACGTGGCACAAACAGCTGATGCTAACAGCTGCTGCTAACAGTTAGCTTTCACCTGTTGCTCCAGATGCCGTAGGTGAGCTCCACGAAGGCGAACGACAGGTTGAGGCAGAGGAAGAAAACAAGTTCCGGGACGTCTTATCGGCGAGGATCGACCTGAAACCAGCAGAACCGTCAGAACCTTCAGAACCGCCCGAACAGCCGGACCACGGAGCCCGGACAGCCCGTCTGACGGTCCCGTTCACACCCAGCAGCCCGCCACTGACCCGGTCCACAGACCCGGTCCACAGCGGCAGACCCGTCACCGGCTCACACACTCTCCGGTACCGGGTCTGTTAGGGTAACCGGTTAGCATCAGGCTAGCCTCCGTTAGCTCCGCTGTTAGCTCCGTTAGCAGCTAGCAGCGCGGACTCACCTGAACCATCCGGACATCTTGAGCAGCAGGTTGAACTTGGCGGGTTTGTACTCATCGTCTTTGATAGATAAAGGTAACATCTTCTCACCTGGACACACACTCACACACACACACACTCACACACACCGGAGACTTAGCTACGGTGCTAACCGTTAACTTCCGGTGTGGGTGGGTTTCACAATGAATGCGTTTAGGATGACGACATCACGGCGACGTCACGACAGGACTGAAAAACATGAACCCACTGCTGACTGATCACAGACTGATCACAGACTGATCAGACTGTTTACAGACTGATCACAGACTGATCACAGACTGATCACAGACTGACCACAGACTGATCACAGACTGATCACAGACTGTTTACAGACTGATCACAGACTGATCACAGACTGATCACAGACTGACAGACTGATCACAGACTGTTTACAGACTGACCACAGACTGATCACAGACTGACAGACTGATCACAGACTGATCACAGACTGACAGACTGATCACAGACTGATCACAGACTGTTTACAGACTGACCACAGACTGACCACAGACTGATCACAGACTGACAGACTGATCACAGACTGATCACAGACTGACAGACTGATCACAGACTGATCACAGACTGACCACAGACTGATCACAGACTGACCACAGACTGTTCACAGACTGACAGACTGATCACAGACTGACAGACTGATCACAGACTGATCACAGACTGTTTACAGACTGACCACATACTGATCACAGACTGTTTACAGACTGACCACAGACTGATCACAGACTGACAGACTGATCACAGACTGATCACAGACTGATCACAGACTGACAGACTGATCACAGACTGATCACAGACTGATCACAGACTGACAGACTGATCACAGACTGACAGACTGATCACAGACTGATCACAGACTGACAGACTGATCACAGACTGATCACAGACTGACCACAGACTGATCACAGACTGATCACAGACTGTTTACGACTGATCACAGACTGACCACAGACTGACAGACTGATCACAGACTGACAGACTGATCACAGACTGATCACAGACTGACCACAGACTGATCACAGACTGATCACAGACTGTTTACAGACTGACCACAGACTGACAGACTGATCACAGACTGATCACAGACTGACAGACTGATCACAGACTGTTTACAGACTGATCACAGACTGACCACAGACTGACAGACTGATCACAGACTGATCACAGACTGACCACAGACTGACAGACTGATCACAGACTGATCACAGACTGACAGACTGATCACAGACTGACCACAGACTGATCACAGACTGACCACAGACTGATCACAGACTGATCACAGACTGACCACAGACTGACAGACTGATCACAGACTGATCACAGACTGACAGACTGATCACAGACTGATCACAGACTGTTTACAGACTGATCACAGACTGACCACAGACTGACAGACTGATCACAGACTGATCACAGACTGACCACAGACTGACAGACTGATCACAGACTGATCACAGACTGATCACAGACTGACAGACTGATCACAGACTGATCACAGACTGACAGACTGTTCACAGACTGACAGACTGATCACAGACTGACAGACTGATCACAGACTGACAGACTAATCACAGACTGATCACAGACTGATCACAGACTGATCACAGACTGACAGACTGATCACAGACTGATCACAGACTGATCACAGACTGATCACAGACTGACAGACTGATCACAGACTGACCACAGACTGATCACAGACAGACTGATCAGACTGTTCACAAACTAATGACAGACTGATGACAGACTGATGACAGACTGACAGACTGACAGACTGATCACAGACTGATCACAGACTGATCACAGACTGATCACAGACTGACAGATGGATCACAGACTGATCACAGACTGACAGACTGATCACAGACTGACAGACTGACAGACTGATCACAGAATGATCACAGACTGACAGACTGATCACAGACTGATCACAGACTGACAGACTGATCACAGACTGTTCACAAACTAATGACAGACTGATGACAGACTGATGACAGACTATTCAAACTGATCACAGACTGATTACAGACTAATGAGAGACTGTTCAGACTGTTCAGACTGATCACAGACTAATGAGAGACTGTTCAGACTGATCACAGACTGATCACAGACTAATGAGAGACTGTTCAGACTGATCACAGACTGATTACAGACTAATGAGAGACTGTTCAGACTATTCAAACTGATCACAGACTGATTACAGACTAATGAGAGACTGTTCAGACTGTTCAGACTGATCACAGACTGATCACAGACTATGAGAGACTGATCACAGACTGATCACAGACTGATCACAGACTGTTTACAGACTGATCACAGACTAATGAGAGACTGATCACAGACTGATCACAGACTGATCACAGACTGTTTACAGACTGATCACAGACTGTTTACAGACTGATCACAGACTGATCACAGACTAATGAGAGACTGATCACAGACTGTTTACAGACTGATCACAGACTGATCACAGACTGTTTACAGACTGATCACAGACTAATGAGAGACTGATCACAGACTGATCACAGACTGATCACAGACTGTTTACAGACTGATCACAGACTGATCACAGACTGATCACAGACTGTTTACAGACTGATCACAGACTGTTTACAGACTGATGGCAGAGAACTTAGCTCAGTTCACATTTCACCACGTTCTGCAAGAAACTCAGTTTTTTAGTTGTTGTTGTTACAATAATCATTTTGAATCTGAATGAAGTCATTTTATTTTTATGTTACATTTCAAAATAAAACGTTTCATCATAGCTGTTGAATTACAAAATAAAACCAGGTCGTTTCCTTGTTGAGTTGTAGCTGTGCTGAGTGAGCAGCAGGTGGCGTCAGTGCTCTGTGTGTGTTTGTTGAGGACAAAGATCAGTGCTGCACAAGATAATACACAAATAGATAACACACATGATGCATCACATGATGCATCACATGACCTAAGTCTGTTAATAAATGCTGATGTTTCATTTGAAAACAAACTGAAAATAAAATCAGTCAGAATGAAAAATGAAAATATCAAATTGTTGATAAGAAAAGAAAGTTCAGACCAGGACAAAGACCAGACCTTTCCTGTTACCTGCCCCGGTCCTTCTCCTGATCCAAGTCCTTGATAAGGACTAAAACCAACACAAGAAACAGGACCGGGACCAAGACCAGGACCAGGACCAGGACCAGGACCAGGACCACTGAGTGTTTCATCAGAAGCGTTACTGACGTGCCATCTGATGATGAGCTCTGAACTTTTCTACCTGTTTTGTTTTTCGTTTCTTCCTGTTGTTTTTCTTTGTCACATCGACACTTTAGGGAATCGTGACTTTACCTTACAATACTTTTATATCATGACTCGTGACTTTACCTTACAATACTTTTATATCATGACTCGTGACTTTACCTTACAATACTTTTATATCATGACTCGTGACTTTACCTTACAATACTTTTATATCATGACTCGTGACTTTACCTTACAATACTTTTATATCGTGCCACTTTAACCTTCAGTATTGTCTCTGCACATTGTCTGTTGTTAGTTTTGTTGTTTATTGTGTAGGTGATGAGATACTTCAGTCTGTTCGTTGTGTTTTGCCCTTTCTACTTGAATTATATTGTATATCACTCTGCTGTGGGATGAATAAAGTATCATCTCATCTAATCTGATGATGATGAAGATGAAGCTGGTCTTTGACACATCGTAGTCTCTCGGGTCCGGCAGGATCCTCGTCAGGGAAACGGAGCTGGTCTTCTCCTCGTGTGGCTTGACAGGAAATACCATCAGATTAAAATGACGAGACGCAGCAGAACGCTCCGTCCTCTTCTACACAACAGAGGTCGGGGTTCACGGAGGCCCAGCAGGACCGTGAACGCCACGCGGAGGACAAACAGCAGCTGGAGTGTGATTAATCAGCAGACTGAGCTGAATGTGCATCGAATGCCTCGCACGGACGGGAACACTTGAGAGGTCCGTTTGACCTCCGACCTTTCAGGTCATTAACCAGCGGACGCATTAATCTCCTTTACAAACTAAATTTAACCTGAAAAGAACCTTCAGAGAACGCTTTCTGAGACTGATCCTCATTCGCTGTCTCTTCACGCCTCACATCTGAAGCCCTCCGGTCTCCATGACGACGAGCCAAGGAGCCAATCAACTGTGAGCTGCAGACAGAGCGCAGCGGCACATTTAATGAATCCATTCACAGCCCAGAGTGAACGAGTCCAACAGAGACCACAGGGGTCCAACAGAGACCACAGGGGTCCACCAGAGACCAGAGGGGTCCAACAGAGACCACAGGGGTCCAACAGAGACCACAGGGGTCCAACAGAGACCACAGGGGTCCAACAGAGACCAGAGGGGTCCAACAGAGACCACAGGGGTCCAAACACAGATAGGACAAGTCCAAACAGGGAGACCAGAGGGGTCCACCAGAGACCAGAGAAGTTCAACAGAGACCAGAGGGGTCCAATAGAGACCAGAGGGGTCCAACAGAGACCAGAGGGGTCCAAGAGAGACCAGAGGGGTCCAACAGAGACCAGAGGGGTCCAAGAGAGACCAGAGGGGTCCAAGAGAGACCAGAGGGGTCCAAGAGAGACTGGATAGGTCCAACAGAGATTATAGATAGATTAAAAATAGATGGATTTAGATTATAAACACAGTTTATGGAGGATGTTGGATAATGTTTAACAAAGGTTCCCCCGGGGGTCATGGGTCAGGATTCAGCTCAGTCTGTCTCTGAGTGTTTGAACAGTTAAAGGGTTAAAGTCTGAGAGAAGACAAACAGCAGCGTGGGTGTCACCATGGTTACCCGCTGAGACATCCTCAAGACTTCCAGTAAACAGAATCTGAAACTAGAACTCAAAACAGAACAAAATACAGAACACACAGAACATATAGAACAGAACACAGAACACACAGAACATATAGAACAGAACACACAACACACAGAACATATAGAACAAACACACAACACACAGAACATATAGAACAGAACACAGAACAGAGAACACACAGAACATAGAACAGAGAACACACAGAACATATAGAACAGAACAGAGAACACACAGAACATATAGAACAGAACAGAGAACACACAGACCAGAGAACAATACGATCTGAATCACAAGAAGCAAAAATGTAATCATGTTCCAACAAAGTGCAGACATAAGTGAAGAAATAAATATTTTAATAAAAACAAAAAGGGGGAGAAATGTTCACGAAACCAGCAGGTAAATCATCAGAACCACAGACAGAACCACAGACAGAACCACAGACAGAACCTCAGACAGAACCAGAGACAGAACCACAGACAGAACCTCAGACAGAACCACAGACAGAACCTCAGACAGAACCTCAGACAGAACCAGAGACAGAACCACAGACAGAACCTCAGACAGAACCACAGACAGAACCTCAGACAGAACCACAGACAGAACCTCAGACAGAACCTCAGACAGAACCTCAGATGTTTCCTCTATTTGATAAAAAAAGGTTTTTTAAAATGAAACCAAAGTTTGATTCAGAACAGCAAGTGTTTGTGTGTTACATCAGGTCGATGTAGGATATGAAACAACTGGATGGTTGTAGCCACATGTAATATCAAAACTGTCACGCCAAGGTAGCCACATGTAGAAAGGTTGTAGCCACATGTAGAAAGGTTGTAGCCACAGGTAGAAAGGTTGTAGCCACATGTAGAAAGGTTGTAGGAACATGTAGAAAGGTTGTAGCCACATGTAGAAAGGTTGTAGCCACAGGTAGAAAGGTTGTAGGAACATGTAGAAAGGTTGTAGCCACATGTAGAAAGGTTGTAGCCACATGTAGAAAGGTTGTAGCCACATGTAGGACGGTTGTAGCCACATGTAGGACGGTTGTAGCCACATGTAGGACGGTTGTAGCCACATGTAGAAAGGTTGTAGCCACATGTAGAAAGGTTGTAGCCACATGTAGGACGGTTGTAGCCACATGTAGGACGGTTGTAGCCACATGTAGGACGGTTGTAGCCACATGTAGGACGGTTGTAGCCACATGTAGGACGGTTGTAGCCACATGTAGAAAGGTTGTAGGAACATGTAGAAAGGTTGTAGCCACATGTAGAAAGGTTGTAGCCACATGTAGAAAGGTTGTAGCCACATGTAGGACGGTTGTAGCCACATGTAGGACGGTTGTAGCCACATGTAGAAAGGTTGTAGCCACATGTAGAAAGGTTGTAGCCACATGTAGAAAGGTTGTAGGAACATGTAGAAAGGTTGTAGCCACATGTAGAAAGGTTGTAGCCACATGTAGAAAGGGTTGTAGCCACATGTAGGACGGTTGTAGCCACATGTAGAAAGGTTGTAGCCACATGTAGGACGGTTGTAGCCACATGTAGAAAGGTTGTAGCCACATGTAGGACGGTTGTAGCCACATGTAGAAAGGTTGTAGCCACATGTAGAAAGGCTGTAGCCACATGTAGAAAGGTTGTAGCCACATGTAGAAAGGTTGTAGGAACATGTAGAAAGGTTGTAGCCACATGTAGAAAGGTTGTAGCCACATGTAGAAAGGTTGTAGGAACATGTAGAAAGGTTGTAGCCACATGTAGAAAGGTTGTAGCCACATGTAGAAAGGTTGTAGCCACATGTAGAAAGGTTGTAGCCACATGTAGAAAGGTTGTAGCCACATGTAGAAAGGTTGTAGCCACATGTCATATCGAAACTGCATGTTAGGCCGTGGTAGTCACATACTGGAATGTGGTAGCCAAGCATTGGGTTGTTATGAATGTAGGGTGACGTGTAGTCACATGTCAGGGTATAAAAAGGCAGCCATGTGTTGGAGTCTGTTAGCCACATTGTGGGTGGTGGTGGCTGCATGTTGGGGCACCGTAGCCGAGTGTTGGAGTGTTCTAGAAACAAACTTGGACATGGTAGCCACACACATCTGGGTACTTAGTGACCATGAAAGCCACATGTTACTATGTGGAAGCCACATGTTACTATGTGGAAGCCACATGTTACTATGTGGAAGCCACATGTTACTATGAGGAAGCCACATGTTACTATGTGGAAGCCACATGTTACTATGTGGAAGCCACATGTTACTATGTGGAAGCCACATGTTACTATGAGGAAGCCACATGTTACTATGAGGAAGCCACATGTTACTATGAGGAAGCCACATGTTACTATGTGGAAGCCACATGTTACTATGTGGAAGCCACATGTTACTATGAGGAAGCCACATGTTACTATGAGGAAGCCACATGTTACTATGAGGAAGCCACATGTTACTATGTGGAAGCCACACATTGGGAGGTGGTGGTCACAGACTTGGACATAGTAACCACATGTTAGCACATCACAGCCACGTATCAGGACATGGAAGCTCCACAATGGTCGTCATTCTGGGATGTTGTAGTCACACATTTGGATTCTGGGGCTACATGACGACAGTTAATAGCCACATATTTGGTTATTAAAACATCATGCTAGAACATTATAGCCGCATGTTGGAGCTTGGTAGCCAAATGTTGGATGCATTAGCAGCCCTGTGTTAGGCTCAGGCTGAAGGCGGGGCAGATGGGACAGCTGGTAGAAGCCTTTCTTCCTGGATCTCCTCAGGTAGTCGAGGCACAGAGCGACAGCTGCTAGCCCAGTGGCAGCGCACAGGACTGGGACGATGATAGCGCTGAGGCTGGGAGGACTGCTGGAGCTTCTCTCTGCATGAAACAAACAAAAACGTCAGAATAAAATCAAATTTTAATTTTAAGTCTAAAAAGGAAACAAACGGTCTGACTGACCTCTGACGCTGATGCTGAAGACCTTCACCTCGTACCCGAGGTTGTTGGTCACGTTGATCTGATAAAGCCCGGAGTCTCTAGCTGTGACATTGACCAATAGGAAGGTGCCGTTGGAGGAGTATAGTTCCGTCCCATTGGTCAGTTTCTTCAGGACCACAGCTGACGGCGGGAAGCTGATAGTCTGGCAGCAGACGGTGATGTTTTGTCCCTCCTGGACCACCGCAGATGGCAGGACCAGGACTGTGGTGTTCCTCGGAGGAGCTGGACCAAAAGAAACCAGCTTTGAATATTTACACTTCCTGTTTTCTCTGATTCTTCACAACGTTTTTTAAAATAACGATTCATCGTTCACCATTGTTAACTCCTAAATGTTTCAATCCAACAGCTTCCTGTCCGAGACTCATTTTCGCTCAGTGAGTCAAACGTTGCTGAAGGGAGTTTATGTCGAACTTAAGAACAAGATAACAAAGTCTGACAGTCATTTCTGACGGGAAACTGAAATCTACCCCATCAGAGCATCATGAGTCAGAACAGCTGAAGGTTCTGAAGAACTGATCAGTCTGACTGATCCGAACGGGTTCAGAATAAATGAATCACCAAAGACTTAATTAACGAGCTCAGATTAATCATCATCACTCTGTGTTCTGCTTGAGAGATGTTTAATTTGCTGAACGATATTCTGATGGATTCAAAATAAAGACCTGAACCCGTTAACCTTTTAACCAACCTGTCATCACCTGACACACATCATGTGTCCCGTTTTTTTCGACTCACTTAATGACTTTCAGGCACACGCATGCTACTGTATGCAGTGCAATGCCATGTGCATACTATGCTGCGGGGGCTGCAGCAGCGTGCATAGCGGGTCTTCACAGAGCTGCCCTTGAACGCCTGTCTGTAAATGACGCTGGATGCGTATCGGGCGTATCGGCCATGTGTATCGGCCGATGCCGATACACCTAAACAACGCTAATATCGGCCCGATATATCGGCCGGCCGATATATCGGTCGACCCTTAAACTGCAGTGAGGTTTAACCAAGCTGCAGTGAGGTTTAACCAAGCTGCAGTGAGGTTTAAGTAAGCTGCAGTGAGGTTTAACCGAGCTGCAGTGAGGTTTAACCGAGCTGCAGTGAGGTTTAACCGAGCTGCAGTGAGGTTTAACCGAGCTGCAGTGAGGTTGAACCAAGCTGCAGTGAGGTTGAACCAAGCTGCAGTGAGGTTGAACCAAGCTGCAGTGAGGTTGAACCAAGCTGCAGTGAGGTTTAACCAAGCTGCAGTGAGGTTTAAGTAAGCTGCAGTGAGGTTTAAGTAAGCTGCAGTGAGGTTTAACCGAGCTGCAGTGAGGTTTAACCGAGCTGCAGTGAGGTTTAAGTAAGCTGCAGTGAGGTTTAACCAAGCTGCAGTGAGGTTTAAGTAAGCTGCAGTGAGGTTTAACCAAGCTGCAGTGAGGTTTAACCAAGCTGCAGTGAGGTTTAACCAAGCTGCAGTGAGGTTTAACCAAGCTGCAGTGAGGTTTAACCAAGCTGCAGTGAGGTTTAAGTAAGCTGCAGTGAGGTTTAAGTAAGCTGCAGTGAGGTTTAACCAAGCTGCAGTGAGGTTTAAGTAAGCTGCAGTGAGGTTTAACCAAGCTGCAGTGAGGTTTAAGTAAGCTGCAGTGAGGTTTAAGTAAGCTGCAGTGAGGTTTAACCAAGCTGCAGTGAGGTTTAAGTAAGCTGCAGTGAGGTTTAAGTAAGCTGCAGTGAGGTTTAAGTAAGTTGCAGTGAGGTTTAAGTAAGCTGCAGTGAGGTTTAAGTAAGCTGCAGTGAGGTTTAAGTAAGCTGCAGTGAGGTTTAAGTAAGTTGCAGTGAGGTTTAAGTAAGTTGCAGTGAGGTTTAAGTAAGTTGCAGTGAGGTTTAAGTAAGCTGCAGTGAGGTTTAAGTAAGTTGCAGTGAGGTTTAAGTAAGCTGCAGTGAGGTTTAAGTAAGTTGCAGTGAGGTTTAAGTAAGCTGCAGTGAGGTTTAAGTAAGTTGCAGTGAGGTTTAAGTAAGCTGCAGTGAGGTTTAAGTAAGTTGCAGTGAGGTTTAAGTAAGCTGCAGTGAGGTTTAAGTAAGTTGCAGTGAGGTTTAAGTAAGATGCAGTGAGGTTTAAGTAAGCTGCAGTGAGGTTTAAGTAAGTTGCAGTGAGGTTTAAGTAAGTTGCAGTGAGGTTTAAGTAAGCTGCAGTGAGGTTTAAGTAAGCTGCAGTGAGGTTTAAGTAAGCTGCAGTGAGGTTTAACCAAGCTGCAGTGAGGTTTAACCAAGCTGCAGTGAGGTTTAAGTAAGCTGCAGTGAGGTTTAAGTAAGCTGCAGTGAGGTTTAACCAAGCTGCAGTGAGGTTTAAGTAAGCTGCAGTGAGGTTTAAGTAAGTTGCAGTGAGGTTTAAGTAAGCTGCAGTGAGGTTTAAGTAAGTTGCAGTGAGGTTTAACCAAGCTGCAGTGAGGTTTAACCAAGCTGCAGTGAGGTTTAAGTAAGCTGCAGTGAGGTTTAACCAAGCTGCAGTGAGGTTTAAGTAAGCTGCAGTGAGGTTTAAGTAAGCTGCAGTGAGGTTTAACCAAGCTGCAGTGAGGTTTAACCAAGCTGCAGTGAGGTTTAAGTAAGTTGCAGTGAGGTTTAAGTAAGCTGCAGTGAGGTTTAAGTAAGTTGCAGTGAGGTTTAAGTAAGCTGCAGTGAGGTTTAAGTAAGCTGCAGTGAGGTTTAAGTAAGCTGCAGTGAGGTTTAAGTAAGCTGCAGTGAGGTTCTATAAACTGCAGTGAGGTTCTATAAACTGCAGTGAGGTTTAAGTAAGCTGCAGTAAGGTTTAACCAAGCTGCAGTGAGGTTTAACCAAGCTGCAGTGAGGTTTAACCAAGCTGCAGTGAGGTTTAAGTAAGCTGCAGTGAGGTTTAAGTAAGCTGCAGTGAGGTTTAAGTAAGCTGCAGTGAGGTTTAAGTAAGCTGCAGTGAGGTTTAACCAAGCTGCAGTGAGGTTTAAGTAAGCTGCAGTGAGGTTTAACCAAGCTGCAGTGAGGTTTAAGTAAGCTGCAGTGAGGTTTAAGTAAGCTGCAGTGAGGTTTAAGTAAGCTGCAGTGAGGTTTAAGTAAGTTGCAGTGAGGTTTAAGTAAGATGCAGTGAGGTTTAAGTAAGCTGCAGTGAGGTTTAAGTAAGTTGCAGTGAGGTTTAAATAAGCTGCAGTGAGGTTTAAGTAAGCTGCAGTGAGGTTTAACTAAGCTGCAGTGAGGTTTAAGTAAGCTGCAGTGAGGTTTAACCAAGCTGCAGTGAGGTTTAAGTAAGCTGCAGTGAGGTTTAAGTAAGTTGCAGTGAGGTTTAAGTAAGCTGCAGTGAGGTTTAAGTAAGCTGTGCAGTGAGGTTTAACCAAGCTGCAGTGAGGTTTAAGTAAGCTGCAGTGAGGTTTAACCAAGCTGCAGTGAGGTTTAAGTAAGCTGCAGTGAGGTTTAAGTAAGTTGCAGTGAGGTTTAAGTAAGTTGCAGTGAGGTTTAAGTAAGCTGCAGTGAGGTTTAAGTAAGTTGCAGTGAGGTTTAAGTAAGCTGCAGTGAGGTTTAAGTAAGCTGCAGTGAGGTTTAAGTAAGCTGCAGTGAGGTTTAACCAAGCTGCAGTGAGGTTTAAGTAAGCTGCAGTGAGGTTTAAGTAAGCTGCAGTGAGGTTTAAGTAAGTTGCAGTGAGGTTTAAGTAAGTTGCAATGAGGTTTAAGTAAGCTGCAGTGAGGTTTAAGTAAGATGCAGTGAGGTTCTATAAACTGCAGTGAGGTTTAAGTAAGCTGCAGTGAGGTTCTATAAACTGCAGTGAGGTTCTATAAACTGCAGTGAGGTTTAAGTAAGCTGCAGTGAGGTTTAAGTAAGCTGCAGTGAGGTTCTATAAACTGCAGTGAGGTTTAAGTAAGCTGCAGTGAGGTTCTATAAACTGCAGTGAGGTTCTATAAACTGCAGTGAGGTTCTATAAACTGCAGTGAGGTTCTATAAACTGCAGTGAGGTTCTACACACATCAATATGGTTCCATGTTCTGCAGATAGTACCTCCCTCTCCATGAGAGTGTCCGTGGCCTCCATGCTGGAACACAAAGATCCCGACCAGGTTGACGAGCAGACCGGCCACAGAGACAGGAAGCAACCGCTCGTGGTGAACGTCAGGTGGCTCAAGAGCTCTCTGACAGGAAGACATACAGAGAGAGAGATACAGGTTCATACAGAGAGACAGACAGGTTCATACAGAGAGAGAGAGATACAGGTTCATACAGAGAGACAGACAGGTTCATACAGAGAGACAGACAGGTTCATACAGAAAGACAAATAGAGAGACAGGCAGGTTCATACAGTGAGACAGACAGGTTCATACAGTGAGACAGACAGGTTCATACAGAGAGACAGACAGGTTCATACAGAGAGACAGGCAGGTTCATACAGAGAGAGACAGGCAGGTTCATACAGAGAGAGACAGGCAGGTTCATACAGAGAGAGACAGGCAGGTTCATACAGAGAGACAGGCAGGTTCATACAGAGAGAGACAGGCAGGTTCATACAGAGAGACAGACAGGTTCATACAGACAGGTTCATACAGAGAGAGAGATACAGGTTCACACAGAGAGAGAGATACAGGTTCATACAGAGAGAGAGACAGGTTCATACAGAGAGACAGACAGGTTCATACAGAGAGACAGACAGGTTCATACAGAGAGAGAGAGAGACAGGTTCATACAGAGAGAGACAGACAGGTTAATACAGAGGGAGAGACAGACAGGTTCATACAGAGAGGAGAGAGACAGGTTCATACAGAGAGAGACAGACAGGTTCATACAGAGAGAGAGAGAGACAGGTTCATACAGAGAGAGACAGGCAGGTTCATACAGAGAGAGACAGACAGGTTCATACAGAGAGAGAGAGAGACAGGTTCACAGAGGGAGAGACAGACAGGTGTGTGTGTTACCTCGACTCCTTCAGAGAAGATGAAGAACGCGGTGAAGATGAGGAAGAGTCCGTTAACGAAGCCGGCCAGAACCTCGGCTCTGACGTACCTGAACCAGAAAGAACAGGAAGTCATGATCAGCTGAGTGATGATGATGATGATGATGATGATGATGATGAAGGTCTCACCCGTAGGAGAAGCTGTCGTTGGATCTCCACCTGGAGATGACGGAGGCTGCCAGACCAGCCAGCAGAGCGGTGCAGTCAAAGAACATGTGGAAGGAGTCTGAGATCAGACCGAGGCTGCAACACACACACACACACACACACACACACACACAGACACACACAGACACAGACACACAGACACAGACACACACAGACACACACACAGACACACACACAGACACACACACACAGACACACACACAGACACACACACACAGACACACACACACAGACACACACACACACACACACACAGACACACACACACACACACAGTAAACTGAACATATTTAAACTAGAAAAATTAAAGAGCTTCAGAAGTTGACTGTAACACACACACACCGATCCTCTCGCTCTCTCTCTCTCACTCACACAACACACACCACACACACACAAACACCACACACACCACACACACACACACTACGTGGCACAAACAGCTGATGCTAACAGCTGCTGCTAACAGTTAGCTTTCACCTGTTGCTCCAGATGCCGTAGGTGAGCTCCACGAAGGCGAACGACAGGTTGAGGCAGAGGAAGAAGAACAAGTTCCGGGACGTCTTATCGGCGAGGATCGACCTGAAACCAGCAGAACCGTCAGAACCTTCAGAACCGCCCGAACAGCCGGACACGGAGCCCGGACAGCCCGTCTGACGGTCCCGTTCACACCCAGCAGCCCGCCACTGACCCGGTCCACGACCCGGTCCACAGCGGCAGACCCGTCACCGGCTCACACACTCTCCGGTACCGGGGTCTGTTAGGGTAACCGGTTAGCATCAGGCTAGCCTCCGTTAGCTCCGCTGTTAGCTCCGTTAGCAGCTAGCAGCGCGGACTCACCTGAACCATCCGGACATCTTGAGCAGCAGGTTGAACTTGGCGGGTTTGTACTCATCGTCTTTGATAGATAAAGGTAACATCTTCTCACCTGGACACACACTCACACACACACACATCACACACCGGAGACTTAGCTACGGTGCTAACCGTTAACTTCCGGTGTGGGTGGGTTTCACAATGAATGCGTTTAGGATGACGACATCACGGCGACGTCACGACAGGACTGAAAAAACATGAACCCACTGCTGACTGATCACAGACTGATCACAGACTGATCAGACTGTTTACAGACTGATCACAGACTGATCACAGACTGATCACAGACTGACCACAGACTGATCACAGACTGATCACAGACTGTTTACAGACTGATCACAGACTGATCACAGACTGATCACAGACTGACAGACTGATCACAGACTGTTTACAGACTGACCACAGACTGATCACAGACTGACAGACTGATCACAGACTGATCACAGACTGACAGACTGATCACAGACTGATCACAGACTGTTTACAGACTGACCACAGACTGACCACAGACTGATCACAGACTGACAGACTGATCACAGACTGATCACAGACTGACAGACTGATCACAGACTGATCACAGACTGACCACAGACTGATCACAGACTGACCACAGACTGTTCACAGACTGACAGACTGATCACAGACTGACAGACTGATCACAGACTGATCACAGACTGTTTACAGACTGACCACAGACTGATCACAGACTGTTTACAGACTGACCACAGACTGATCACAGACTGACAGACTGATCACAGACTGATCACAGACTGATCACAGACTGACAGACTGATCACAGACTGATCACAGACTGATCACAGACTGACAGACTGATCACAGACTGACAGACTGATCACAGACTGATCACAGACTGACAGACTGATCACAGACTGATCACAGACTGACCACAGACTGATCACAGACTGATCACAGACTGTTTACAGACTGATCACAGACTGACCACAGACTGACAGACTGATCACAGACTGACAGACTGATCACAGACTGATCACAGACTGACCACAGACTGATCACAGACTGATCACAGACTGTTTACAGACTGACCACAGACTGACAGACTGATCACAGACTGATCACAGACTGACAGACTGATCACAGACTGTTTACAGACTGATCACAGACTGACCACAGACTGACAGACTGATCACAGACTGATCACAGACTGACCACAGACTGACAGACTGATCACAGACTGATCACAGACTGACAGACTGATCACAGACTGACCACAGACTGATCACAGACTGACCACAGACTGATCACAGACTGATCACAGACTGACCACAGACTGACAGACTGATCACAGACTGATCACAGACTGACAGACTGATCACAGACTGATCACAGACTGTTTACAGACTGATCACAGACTGACCACGACTGACAGACTGATCACAGACTGATCACAGACTGACCACAGATGACAGACTGATCACAGACTGATCACAGACTGATCACAGACTGACAGACTGATCACAGACTGATCACAGACTGACAGACTGTTCACAGACTGACAGACTGATCACAGACTGACAGACTGATCACAGACTGACAGACTAATCACAGACTGATCACAGACTGATCACAGACTGATCACAGACTGACAGACTGATCACAGACTGATCACAGACTGATCACAGACTGATCACAGACTGACAGACTGATCACAGACTGACCACAGACTGATCACAGACAGACTGATCAGACTGTTCAAAACTAATGACAGACTGATGACAGACTGATGACAGACTGACAGACTGACAGACTGATCACAGACTGATCACAGACTGATCACAGACTGATCACAGACTGACAGATGGATCACAGACTGATCACAGACTGACAGACTGATCACAGACTGACAGACTGACAGACTGATCACAGAATGATCACAGACTGACAGACTGATCACAGACTGATCACAGACTGACAGACTGATCACAGACTGTTCACAAACTAATGACAGACTGATGACAGACTGATGACAGACTATTCAAACTGATCACAGACTGATTACAGACTAATGAGAGACTGTTCAGACTGTTCAGACTGATCACAGACTAAGAGAGACTGTTCAGACTGATCACAGACTGATCAGACTAATGAGAGACTGTTCAGACTGATCACAGACTGATTACAGACTAATGAGAGACTGTTCAGACTATTCAAACTGATCACAGACTGATTACAGACTAATGAGAGACTGTTCAGACTGTTCAGACTGATCACAGACTGATCACAGACTAATGAGAGACTGATCACAGACTGATCACAGACTGATCACAGACTGTTTACAGACTGATCACAGACTAATGAGAGACTGATCACAGACTGATCACAGACTGATCACAGACTGTTTACAGACTGATCACAGACTGTTTACAGACTGATCACAGACTGATCACAGACTAATGAGAGACTGATCACAGACTGTTTACAGACTGATCACAGACTGATCACAGACTGTTTACAGACTGATCACAGACTAATGAGAGACTGATCACAGACTGATCACAGACTGATCACAGACTGTTTACAGACTGATCACAGACTGATCACAGACTGATCACAGACTGTTTACAGACTGATCACAGACTGTTTACAGACTGATGGCAGAGAACTTAGCTCAGTTCACATTTCACCACGTTCTGCAAGAAACTCAGTTTTTTAGTTGTTGTTGTTACAATAATCATTTTGAATCTGAATGAAGTCATTTTTTTTTATGTTACATTTCAAAAAAAACGTTTCATCATAGCTGTTGAATTACAAAATAAAACCAGGTCGTTTCCTTGTTGAGTTGTAGCTGTGCTGAGTGAGCAGCAGGTGGCGTCAGTGCTCTGTGTGTGTGTTTGTTGAGGACAAAGATCAGTGCTGCACAACAAGATATACACAAATAGATAACACACATGATGCATCACATGATGCATCACATGACCTAAGTCTGTTAATAAATGCTGATGTTTCATTTGAAAACAAACTGAAAATAAAATCAGTCAGAATGAAAAATGAAAATATCAAATTGTTGATAAGAAAAGAAAGTTCAGACCAGGACAAAGACCAGACCTTCCTGTTACCTGCCCCGGTCCTTCTCCTGATCCAAGTCCTTGATAAGGACTAAAACCAACACAAGAAACAGGACCGGGACCAAGACCAGGACCAGGACCAGGACCAGGACCAGGACCACTGAGTGTTTCATCAGAAGCGTTACTGACGTGCCATCTGATGATGAGCTCTGAACTTTTCTACCTGTTTTGTTTTTTCGTTTCTTCCTGTTGTTTTTCTTTGTCACATCGACACTTTAGGGAATCGTGACTTTACCTTACAATACTTTTATATCATGACTCGTGACTTTACCTTACAATACTTTTATATCATGACTCGTGACTTTACCTTACAATACTTTTATATCATGACTCGTGACTTTACCTTACAATACTTTTATATCATGACTCGTGACTTTACCTTACAATACTTTTATATCGTGCCACTTTAACCTTCAGTATTGTCTCTGCACATTGTCTGTTGTTAGTTTTGTTGTTTATTGTGTAGGTGATGAGATACTTCAGTCTGTTCGTTGTGTTTTGCCCTTTCTACTTGAATTATATTGTATATCACTCTGCTGTGGGATGAATAAAGTATCATCTCATCTAATCTGATGATGATGAAGATGAAGCTGGTCTTTGACACATCGTAGTCTCTCGGGTCCGGCAGGATCCTCGTCAGGGAAACGGAGAGCTGGTCTCCTCGTGTGGCTTGACAGGAAATACCATCAGATTAAAATGACGAGACGCAGCAGAACGCTCCGTCCTCTTCTACACAACAAGAGGTCGGGGTTCACGGAGGCCCAGCAGGACCGTGAACGCCACGCGGAGGACAAACAGCAGCTGGAGTGTGATTAATCAGCAGACTGAGCTGAATGTGCATCGAATGCCTCGCACGGACGGGAACACTTGAGAGGTCCGTTTGACCTCCGACCTTTCAGGTCATTAACCAGCGGACGCATTAATCTCCTTTACAAACTAAATTTAACCTGAAAAGAACCTTCAGAGAACGCTTTCTGAGACTGATCCTCATTCGCTGTCTCTTCACGCCTCACATCTGAAGCCCTCCGGTCTCCATGACGACGAGCCAAGGAGCCAATCAACTGTGAGCTGCAGACAGAGCGCAGCGGCACATTTAATGAATCCATTCACAGCCCAGAGTGAACGAGTCCAACAGAGACCACAGGGGTCCAACAGAGACCACAGGGGTCCACAGAGACCAGAGGGGTCCAACAGACCACAGGGGTCCAACAGAGACCACAGGGGTCCAACAGAGACCACAGGGGTCCAACAGAGACCAGAGGGGTCCAACAGAGACCACAGGGTCCAAACACAGATAGGACAAGTCCAAACAGGGAGACCAGAGGGGTCCACCAGAGACCAGAGAAGTTCAACAGAGACCAGAGGGGTCCAATAGAGACCAGAGGGGTCCAACAGAGACCAGAGGGGTCCAAGAAGACCAGAGGGGTCCAACAGAGACCAGAGGGGTCCAAGAGAGACCAGAGGGGTCCAAGAGAGACAGAGGGGTCCAAGAGAGACTGGATAGGTCCAACAGAGATTATTAGATTAAAAATAGATGGATTTAGATTATAAACACAGTTTATGGATGTTGGATAATGTTTAACAAAGGTTCCCCCGGGGGTCATGGGTCAGGATTCAGCTCAGTCTGTCTCTGAGTGTTTGAACAGTTAAAGGGTTAAAGTCTGAGAGAAGACAAACAGCAGCGTGGGTGTCACCATGGTTACCCGCTGAGACATCCTCAAGACTTCCAGTAAACAGAATCTGAAACTAGAACTCAAAACAGAACAAAATACAGAACACACAGAACATATAGAACAGAACACAGAACACACAGAACATATAGAACAGAACACACAACACACAGAACATATAGAACAGAACACACAACACACAGAACATATAGAACAGAACACAGAACAGAGAACACACAGAACATATAGAACAGAGAACACACAGAACATATAGAACAGAACAGAGAACACACAGAACATATAGAACAGAGAGAACACACAGACCAGAGAACAATACGATCTGAATCACAAGAAGCAAAAATGTAATCATGTTCCAACAAAGTGCAGACATAAGTGAAGAAATAAATATTTTAATAAAAACAAAAAGGGGGAGAAATGTTCACGAAACCAGCAGGTAAATCATCAGAACCACAGACAGAACCACAGACAGAACCACAGACAGAACCTCAGACAGAACCAGAGACAGAACCACAGACAGAACCTCAGACAGAACCACAGACAGAACCTCAGACAGAACCTCAGACAGAACCAGAGACAGAACCACAGACAGAACCTCAGACAGAACCACAGACAGAACCTCAGACAGAACCACAGACAGAACCTCAGACAGAACCTCAGACAGAACCTCAGATGTTTCCTCTATTTGATAAAAAAAGGTTTTTTAAAATGAAACCAAAGTTTGATTCAGAACAGCAAGTGTTTGTGTGTTACATCAGGTCGATGTAGGATATGAAACAACTGGATGGTTGTAGCCACATGTAATATCAAACTGTCACGCCAAGGTAGCCACATGTAGAAAGGTTGTAGCCACATGTAGAAAGGTTGTAGCCACAGGTAGAAAGGTTGTAGCCACATGTAGAAAGGTTGTAGGAACATGTAGAAAGGTTGTAGCCACATGTAGAAAGGTTGTAGCCACAGGTAGAAAGGTTGTAGGAACATGTAGAAAGGTTGTAGCCACATGTAGAAAGGTTGTAGCCACATGTAGAAAGGTTGTAGCCACATGTAGGACGGTTGTAGCCACATGTAGGACGGTTGTAGCCACATGTAGGACGGTTGTAGCCACATGTAGAAAGGTTGTAGCCACATGTAGAAAGGTTGTAGCCACATGTAGGACGGTTGTAGCCACATGTAGGACGGTTGTAGCCACATGTAGGACGGTTGTAGCCACATGTAGGACGGTTGTAGCCACATGTAGGACGGTTGTAGCCACATGTAGAAAGGTTGTAGGAACATGTAGAGTTGTAGCCACATGTAGAAAGGTTGTAGCCACATGTAGAAAGGTTGTAGCCACATGTAGGACGGTTGTAGCCACATGTAGGACGGTTGTAGCCACATGTAGAAAGGTTGTAGCCACATGTAGAAAGGTTGTAGCCACATGTAGAAAGGTTGTAGGAACATGTAGAAAGGTTGTAGCCACATGTAGAAAGGTTGTAGCCACATGTAGAAAGGTTGTAGCCACATGTAGGACGGTTGTAGCCACATGTAGAAAGGTTGTAGCCACATGTAGGACGGTTGTAGCCACATGTAGAAAGGTTGTAGCCACATGTAGGACGGTTGTAGCCACATGTAGAAAGGTTGTAGCCACATGTAGAAAGGCTGTAGCCACATGTAGAAAGGTTGTAGCCACATGTAGAAAGGTTGTAGGAACATGTAGAAAGGTTGTAGCCACATGTAGAAAGGTTGTAGCCACATGTAGAAAGGTTGTAGGAACATGTAGAAAGGTTGTAGCCACATGTAGAAAGGTTGTAGCCACATGTAGAAAGGTTGTAGCCACATGTAGAAAGGTTGTAGCCACATGTAGAAAGGTTGTAGCCACATGTAGAAAGGTTGTAGCCACATGTCATATCGAAACTGCATGTTAGGCCGTGGTAGTCACATACTGGAATGTGGTAGCCAAGCATTGGGTTGTTATGAATGTAGGGTGACGTGTAGTCACATGTCAGGGTATAAAAAGGCAGCCATGTGTTGGAGTCTGTTAGCCACATTGTGGGTGGTGGTGGCTGCATGTTGGGGCACCGTAGCCGAGTGTTGGAGTGTTCTAGAAACAAACTTGGACATGGTAGCCACACACATCTGGGTACTTAGTGACCATGAAAGCCACATGTTACTATGTGGAAGCCACATGTTACTATGTGGAAGCCACATGTTACTATGTGGAAGCCACATGTTACTATGTGGAAGCCACATGTTACTATGTGGAAGCCACATGTTACTATGTGGAAGCCACATGTTACTATGTGGAAGCCACATGTTACTATGTGGAAGCCACATGTTACTATGAGGAAGCCACATGTTACTATGAGGAAGCCACATGTTACTATGAGGAAGCCACATGTTACTATGTGGAAGCCACATGTTACTATGTGGAAGCCACATGTTACTATGAGGAAGCCACATGTTACTATGAGGAAGCCACATGTTACTATGAGGAAGCCACATGTTACTATGTGGAAGCCACACATTGGGAGGTGGTGGTCACAGACTTGGACATAGTAACCACATGTTAGCACATCACAGCCACGTATCAGGACATGGAAGCTCCACAATGGTCGTCACATTCTGGGATGTTGTAGTCACACATTTGGATTCTGGGGCTACATGACGACAGTTAATAGCCACATATTTGGTTATTAAAACATCATGCTAGAACATTATAGCCGCATGTTGGAGCTTGGTAGCCAAATGTTGGGATGCATTAGCAGCCCTGTGTTAGGCTCAGGCTGAAGGCGGGGCAGACTGGGACAGCTGGTAGAAGCCTTTCTTCCTGGATCTCCTCAGGTAGTCGAGGCACAGAGCGACAGCTGCTAGCCCAGTGGCAGCGCACAGGACTGGGACGATGATAGCGCTGAGGCTGGGAGGACTGCTGGAGCTTCTCTCTGCATGAAACAAACAAAAACGTCAGAATAAAATCAAATTTTAATTTTAAGTCTAAAAAGGAAACAAACGGTCTGACTGACCTCTGACGCTGATGCTGAAGACCTTCACCTCGTACCCGAGGTTGTTGGTCACGTTGATCTGATAAAGCCCGGAGTCTCTAGCTGTGACATTGACCAATAGGAAGGTGCCGTTGGAGGAGTATAGTTCCGTCCCATTGGTCAGTTTCTTCAGGACCACAGCTGACGGCGGGAAGCTGATAGTCTGGCAGCAGACGGTGATGTTTTGTCCCTCCTGGACCACCGCAGATGGCAGGACCAGGACTGTGGTGTTCCTCGGAGGCTGGACCAAAAGAAACCAGCTTTGAATATTTACACTTCCTGTTTTCTCTGATTCTTCACAACGTTTTTTAAAATAACGATTCATCGTTCACCATTGTTAACTCCTAAATGTTTCAATCCAACAGCTTCCTGTCCGAGACTCATTTTCGCTCAGTGAGTCAACGTTGCTGAAGGGAGTTTATGTCGAACTTAAGAACAAGATAACAAAGTCTGACAGTCATTTCTGACGGGAAACTGAAATCTACCCCATCAGAGCATCATGAGTCAGAACAGCTGAAGGTTCTGAAGAACTGATCAGTCTGACTGATCCGAACGGGTTCAGAATAAATGAATCACCAAAGACTTAATTAACGAGCTCAGATTAATCATCATCACTCTGTGTTCTGCTTGAGAGATGTTTAATTTGCTGAACGATATTCTGATGGATTCAAAATAAAGACCTGAACCCGTTAACCTTTTAACCAACCTGTCATCACCTGACACACATCATGTGTCCCGTTTTTTTCGACTCACTTAATGACTTTCAGGCACACGCATGCTACTGTATGCAGTGCAATGCCATGTGCATACTATGCTGCGGGGCTGCAGCAGCGTGCATAGCGGGTCTTCACAGAGCTGCCCTTGAACGCCTGTCTGTAAATGACGCTGGATGCGTATCGGGCGTATCGGCCATGTGTATCGGCCGATGCCGATACACCTAAACAACGCTAATATCGGCCCGATATATCGGCCGGCCGATATATCGGTCGACCCTTAAACTGCAGTGAGGTTTAACCAAGCTGCAGTGAGGTTTAACCAAGCTGCAGTGAGGTTTAAGTAAGCTGCAGTGAGGTTTAACCGAGCTGCAGTGAGGTTTAACCGAGCTGCAGTGAGGTTTAACCGAGCTGCAGTGAGGTTTAACCGAGCTGCAGTGAGGTTGAACCAAGCTGCAGTGAGGTTGAACCAAGCTGCAGTGAGGTTGAACCAAGCTGCAGTGAGGTTGAACCAAGCTGCAGTGAGGTTTAACCAAGCTGCAGTGAGGTTTAAGTAAGCTGCAGTGAGGTTTAAGTAAGCTGCAGTGAGGTTTAACCGAGCTGCAGTGAGGTTTAACCGAGCTGCAGTGAGGTTTAAGTAAGCTGCAGTGAGGTTTAACCAAGCTGCAGTGAGGTTTAAGTAAGCTGCAGTGAGGTTTAACCAAGCTGCAGTGAGGTTTAACCAAGCTGCAGTGAGGTTTAACCAAGCTGCAGTGAGGTTTAACCAAGCTGCAGTGAGGTTTAACCAAGCTGCAGTGAGGTTTAAGTAAGCTGCAGTGAGGTTTAAGTAAGCTGCAGTGAGGTTTAACCAAGCTGCAGTGAGGTTTAAGTAAGCTGCAGTGAGGTTTAACCAAGCTGCAGTGAGGTTTAAGTAAGCTGCAGTGAGGTTTAAGTAAGCTGCAGTGAGGTTTAACCAAGCTGCAGTGAGGTTTAAGTAAGCTGCAGTGAGGTTTAAGTAAGCTGCAGTGAGGTTTAAGTAAGTTGCAGTGAGGTTTAAGTAAGCTGCAGTGAGGTTTAAGTAAGCTGCAGTGAGGTTTAAGTAAGCTGCAGTGAGGTTTAAGTAAGTTGCAGTGAGGTTTAAGTAAGTTGCAGTGAGGTTTAAGTAAGTTGCAGTGAGGTTTAAGTAAGCTGCAGTGAGGTTTAAGTAAGTTGCAGTGAGGTTTAAGTAAGCTGCAGTGAGGTTTAAGTAAGTTGCAGTGAGGTTTAAGTAAGCTGCAGTGAGGTTTAAGTAAGTTGCAGTGAGGTTTAAGTAAGCTGCAGTGAGGTTTAAGTAAGTTGCAGTGAGGTTTAAGTAAGCTGCAGTGAGGTTTAAGTAAGTTGCAGTGAGGTTTAAGTAAGATGCAGTGAGGTTTAAGTAAGCTGCAGTGAGGTTTAAGTAAGTTGCAGTGAGGTTTAAGTAAGTTGCAGTGAGGTTTAAGTAAGCTGCAGTGAGGTTTAAGTAAGCTGCAGTGAGGTTTAAGTAAGCTGCAGTGAGGTTTAACCAAGCTGCAGTGAGGTTTAACCAAGCTGCAGTGAGGTTTAAGTAAGCTGCAGTGAGGTTTAAGTAAGCTGCAGTGAGGTTTAACCAAGCTGCAGTGAGGTTTAAGTAAGCTGCAGTGAGGTTTAAGTAAGTTGCAGTGAGGTTTAAGTAAGCTGCAGTGAGGTTTAAGTAAGTTGCAGTGAGGTTTAACCAAGCTGCAGTGAGGTTTAACCAAGCTGCAGTGAGGTTTAAGTAAGCTGCAGTGAGGTTTAACCAAGCTGCAGTGAGGTTTAAGTAAGCTGCAGTGAGGTTTAAGTAAGCTGCAGTGAGGTTTAACCAAGCTGCAGTGAGGTTTAACCAAGCTGCAGTGAGGTTTAAGTAAGTTGCAGTGAGGTTTAAGTAAGCTGCAGTGAGGTTTAAGTAAGTTGCAGTGAGGTTTAAGTAAGCTGCAGTGAGGTTTAAGTAAGCTGCAGTGAGGTTTAAGTAAGCTGCAGTGAGGTTTAAGTAAGCTGCAGTGAGGTTCTATAAACTGCAGTGAGGTTCTATAAACTGCAGTGAGGTTTAAGTAAGCTGCAGTAAGGTTTAACCAAGCTGCAGTGAGGTTTAACCAAGCTGCAGTGAGGTTTAACCAAGCTGCAGTGAGGTTTAAGTAAGCTGCAGTGAGGTTTAAGTAAGCTGCAGTGAGGTTTAAGTAAGCTGCAGTGAGGTTTAAGTAAGCTGCAGTGAGGTTTAACCAAGCTGCAGTGAGGTTTAAGTAAGCTGCAGTGAGGTTTAACCAAGCTGCAGTGAGGTTTAAGTAAGCTGCAGTGAGGTTTAAGTAAGCTGCAGTGAGGTTTAAGTAAGCTGCAGTGAGGTTTAAGTAAGTTGCAGTGAGGTTTAAGTAAGATGCAGTGAGGTTTAAGTAAGCTGCAGTGAGGTTTAAGTAAGTTGCAGTGAGGTTTAAATAAGCTGCAGTGAGGTTTAAGTAAGCTGCAGTGAGGTTTAACTAAGCTGCAGTGAGGTTTAAGTAAGCTGCAGTGAGGTTTAACCAAGCTGCAGTGAGGTTTAAGTAAGCTGCAGTGAGGTTTAAGTAAGTTGCAGTGAGGTTTAAGTAAGCTGCAGTGAGGTTTAAGTAAGCTGTGCAGTGAGGTTTAACCAAGCTGCAGTGAGGTTTAAGTAAGCTGCAGTGAGGTTTAACCAAGCTGCAGTGAGGTTTAAGTAAGCTGCAGTGAGGTTTAAGTAAGTTGCAGTGAGGTTTAAGTAAGTTGCAGTGAGGTTTAAGTAAGCTGCAGTGAGGTTTAAGTAAGTTGCAGTGAGGTTTAAGTAAGCTGCAGTGAGGTTTAAGTAAGCTGCAGTGAGGTTTAAGTAAGCTGCAGTGAGGTTTAACCAAGCTGCAGTGAGGTTTAAGTAAGCTGCAGTGAGGTTTAAGTAAGCTGCAGTGAGGTTTAAGTAAGTTGCAGTGAGGTTTAAGTAAGTTGCAATGAGGTTTAAGTAAGCTGCAGTGAGGTTTAAGTAAGATGCAGTGAGGTTCTATAAACTGCAGTGAGGTTTAAGTAAGCTGCAGTGAGGTTCTATAAACTGCAGTGAGGTTCTATAAACTGCAGTGAGGTTTAAGTAAGCTGCAGTGAGGTTTAAGTAAGCTGCAGTGAGGTTCTATAAACTGCAGTGAGGTTTAAGTAAGCTGCAGTGAGGTTCTATAAACTGCAGTGAGGTTCTATAAACTGCAGTGAGGTTCTATAAACTGCAGTGAGGTTCTATAAACTGCAGTGAGGTTCTACACACAATATGGTTCCATGTTCTGCAGATAGTACCTCCCTCTCCATGAGAGTGTCCGTGGCCTCCATGCTGGAACACAAAGATCCCGACCAGGTTGACGAGCAGACCGGCCACAGAGACAGGAAGCAACCGCTCGTGGTGAACGTCAGGTGGCTCAAGAGCTCTCTGACAGGAAGACATACAGAGAGAGAGATACAGGTTCATACAGAGAGACAGACAGGTTCATACAGAGAGAGAAGATACAGGTTCATACAGAGAGACAGACAGGTTCATACAGAGAGACAGACAGGTTCATACAGAAAGACAAATAGAGAGACAGGCAGGTTCATACAGTGAGACAGACAGGTTCATACAGTGAGACAGACAGGTTCATACAGAGAGACAGACAGGTTCATACAGAGAGACAGGCAGGTTCATACAGAGAGAGACAGGCAGGTTCATACAGAGAGAGACAGGCAGGTTCATACAGAGAGAGACAGGCAGGTTCATACAGAGAGACAGGCAGGTTCATACAGAGAGAGACAGGCAGGTTCATACAGAGAGACAGACAGGTTCATACAGACAGGTTCATACAGAGAGAGAGATACAGGTTCACACAGAGAGAGAGATACAGGTTCATACAGAGAGAGAGACAGGTTCATACAGAGAGACAGACAGGTTCATACAGAGAGACAGACAGGTTCATACAGAGAGAGAGAGAGACAGGTTCATACAGAGAGAGACAGACAGGTTCATACAGAGGGAGAGACAGACAGGTTCATACAGAGAGAGAGAGACAGGTTCATACAGAGAGAGACAGACAGGTTCATACAGAGAGAGAGAGAGACAGGTTCATACAGAGAGAGACAGGCAGGTTCATACAGAGAGAGACAGACAGGTTCATACAAGAGAGAGAGAGACAGGTTCACAGAGGGAGAGACCAGGTGTGTGTGTTACCTCGACTCCTTCAGAGAAGATGAAGAACGCGGTGAAGATGAGGAAGAGTCCGTTAACGAAGCCGGCCAGAACCTCGGCTCTGA
>CM014085.1:36863219-36950719 GCA_004119915.2 Collichthys lucidus
AGACTGACAGACTGATCACAGACTGATCACAGACTGACAGACTGTTCACAGACTGACAGACTGATCACAGACTGACAGACTGATCACAGACTGACAGACTAATCACAGACTGATCACAGACTGATCACAGACTGATCACAGACTGACAGACTGATCACAGACTGATCACAGACTGATCACAGACTGATCACAGACTGACAGACTGATCACAGACTGACCACAGACTGATCACAGACAGACTGATCAGACTGTTCACAAACTAATGACAGACTGATGACAGACTGATGACAGACTGACAGACTGACAGACTGATCACAGACTGATCACAGACTGATCACAGACTGATCACAGACTGACAGATGGATCACAGACTGATCACAGACTGACAGACTGATCACAGACTGACAGACTGACAGACTGATCACAGAATGATCACAGACTGACAGACTGATCACAGACTGATCACAGACTGACAGACTGATCACAGACTGTTCACAAACTAATGACAGACTGATGACAGACTGATGACAGACTATTCAAACTGATCACAGACTGATTACAGACTAATGAGAGACTGTTCAGACTGTTCAGACTGATCACAGACTAATGAGAGACTGTTCAGACTGATCACAGACTGATCACAGACTAATGAGAGACTGTTCAGACTGATCACAGACTGATTACAGACTAATGAGAGACTGTTCAGACTATTCAAACTGATCACAGACTGATTACAGACTAATGAGAGACTGTTCAGACTGTTCAGACTGATCACAGACTGATCACAGACTAATGAGAGACTGATCACAGACTGATCACAGACTGATCACAGACTGTTTACAGACTGATCACAGACTAATGAGAGACTGATCACAGACTGATCACAGACTGATCACAGACTGTTTACAGACTGATCACAGACTGTTTACAGACTGATCACAGACTGATCACAGACTAATGAGAGACTGATCACAGACTGTTTACAGACTGATCACAGACTGATCACAGACTGTTTACAGACTGATCACAGACTAATGAGAGACTGATCACAGACTGATCACAGACTGATCACAGACTGTTTACAGACTGATCACAGACTGATCACAGACTGATCACAGACTGTTTACAGACTGATCACAGACTGTTTACAGACTGATGGCAGAGAACTTAGCTCAGTTCACATTTCACCACGTTCTGCAAGAAACTCAGTTTTTTAGTTGTTGTTGTTACAATAATCATTTTGAATCTGAATGAAGTCATTTTATTTTTATGTTACATTTCAAAATAAAACGTTTCATCATAGCTGTTGAATTACAAAATAAAACCAGGTCGTTTCCTTGTTGAGTTGTAGCTGTGCTGAGTGAGCAGCAGGTGGCGTCAGTGCTCTGTGTGTGTGTTTGTTGAGGACAAAGATCAGTGCTGCACAACAAGATAATACACAAATAGATAACACACATGATGCATCACATGATGCATCACATGACCTAAGTCTGTTAATAAATGCTGATGTTTCATTTGAAAACAAACTGAAAATAAAATCAGTCAGAATGAAAAATGAAAATATCAAATTGTTGATAAGAAAAGAAAGTTCAGACCAGGACAAAGACCAGACCTTCCTGTTACCTGCCCCGGTCCTTCTCCTGATCCAAGTCCTTGATAAGGACTAAAACCAACACAAGAAACAGGACCGGGACCAAGACCAGGACCAGGACCAGGACCAGGACCAGGACCACTGAGTGTTTCATCAGAAGCGTTACTGACGTGCCATCTGATGATGAGCTCTGAACTTTTCTACCTGTTTTGTTTTTTCGTTTCTTCCTGTTGTTTTTCTTTGTCACATCGACACTTTAGGGAATCGTGACTTTACCTTACAATACTTTTATATCATGACTCGTGACTTTACCTTACAATACTTTTATATCATGACTCGTGACTTTACCTTACAATACTTTTATATCATGACTCGTGACTTTACCTTACAATACTTTTATATCATGACTCGTGACTTTACCTTACAATACTTTTATATCGTGCCACTTTAACCTTCAGTATTGTCTCTGCACATTGTCTGTTGTTAGTTTTGTTGTTTATTGTGTAGGTGATGAGATACTTCAGTCTGTTCGTTGTGTTTTGCCCTTTCTACTTGAATTATATTGTATATCACTCTGCTGTGGGATGAATAAAGTATCATCTCATCTAATCTGATGATGATGAAGATGAAGCTGGTCTTTGACACATCGTAGTCTCTCGGGTCCGGCAGGATCCTCGTCAGGGAAACGGAGCTGGTCTTCTCCTCGTGTGGCTTGACAGGAAATACCATCAGATTAAAATGACGAGACGCAGCAGAACGCTCCGTCCTCTTCTACACAACAGAGGTCGGGGTTCACGGAGGCCCAGCAGGACCGTGAACGCCACGCGGAGGACAAACAGCAGCTGGAGTGTGATTAATCAGCAGACTGAGCTGAATGTGCATCGAATGCCTCGCACGGACGGGAACACTTGAGAGGTCCGTTTGACCTCCGACCTTTCAGGTCATTAACCAGCGGACGCATTAATCTCCTTTACAAACTAAATTTAACCTGAAAAGAACCTTCAGAGAACGCTTTCTGAGACTGATCCTCATTCGCTGTCTCTTCACGCCTCACATCTGAAGCCCTCCGGTCTCCATGACGACGAGCCAAGGAGCCAATCAACTGTGAGCTGCAGACAGAGCGCAGCGGCACATTTAATGAATCCATTCACAGCCCAGAGTGAACGAGTCCAACAGAGACCACAGGGGTCCAACAGAGACCACAGGGGTCCACCAGAGACCAGAGGGGTCCAACAGAGACCACAGGGTCCAACAGAGACCACAGGGGTCCAACAGAGACCACAGGGGTCCAACAGAGACCAGAGGGGTCCAACAGAGACCACAGGGGTCCAAACACAGATAGGACAAGTCCAAACAGGGAGACCAGAGGGGTCCACCAGAGACCAGAGAAGTTCAACAGAGACCAGAGGGGTCCAATAGAGACCAGAGGGGTCCAACAGAGACCAGAGGGTCCAAGAGAGACCAGAGGGGTCCAACAGAGACCAGAGGGGTCCAAGAGAGACCAGAGGGGTCCAAGAGAGACCAGAGGGGTCCAAGAGAGACTGGATAGGTCCAACAGAGATTATAGATAGATTAAAAATAGATGGATTTAGATTATAAACACAGTTTATGGAGGATGTTGGATAATGTTTAACAAAGGTTCCCCCGGGGGTCATGGGTCAGGATTCAGCTCAGTCTGTCTCTGAGTGTTTGAACAGTTAAAGGGTTAAAGTCTGAGAGAAGACAAACAGCAGCGTGGGTGTCACCATGGTTACCCGCTGAGACATCCTCAAGACTTCCAGTAAACAGAATCTGAAACTAGAACTCAAAACAGAACAAAATACAGAACACACAGAACATATAGAACAGAACACAGAACACACAGAACATATAGAACAGAACACACAACACACAGAACATATAGAACAGAACACACAACACACAGAACATATAGAACAGAACACAGAACAGAGAACACACAGAACATATAGAACAGAGAACACACAGAACATATAGAACAGAACAGAGAACACACAGAACATATAGAACAGAACAGAGAACACACAGACCAGAGAACAATACGATCTGAATCACAAGAAGCAAAAATGTAATCATGTTCCAACAAAGTGCAGACATAAGTGAAGAAATAAATATTTTAATAAAAACAAAAAGGGGGAGAAATGTTCACGAAACCAGCAGGTAAATCATCAGAACCACAGACAGAACCACAGACAGAACCACAGACAGAACCTCAGACAGAACCAGAGACAGAACCACAGACAGAACCTCAGACAGAACCACAGACAGAACCTCAGACAGAACCTCAGACAGAACCAGAGACAGAACCACAGACAGAACCTCAGACAGAACCACAGACAGAACCTCAGACAGAACCACAGACAGAACCTCAGACAGAACCTCAGACAGAACCTCAGATGTTTCCTCTATTTGATAAAAAAAGGTTTTTTAAAATGAAACCAAAGTTTGATTCAGAACAGCAAGTGTTTGTGTGTTACATCAGGTCGATGTAGGATATGAAACAACTGGATGGTTGTAGCCACATGTAATATCAAAACTGTCACGCCAAGGTAGCCACATGTAGAAAGGTTGTAGCCACATGTAGAAAGGTTGTAGCCACAGGTAGAAAGGTTGTAGCCACATGTAGAAAGGTTGTAGGAACATGTAGAAAGGTTGTAGCCACATGTAGAAAGGTTGTAGCCACAGGTAGAAAGGTTGTAGGAACATGTAGAAAGGTTGTAGCCACATGTAGAAAGGTTGTAGCCACATGTAGAAAGGTTGTAGCCACATGTAGGACGGTTGTAGCCACATGTAGGACGGTTGTAGCCACATGTAGGACGGTTGTAGCCACATGTAGAAAGGTTGTAGCCACATGTAGAAAGGTTGTAGCCACATGTAGGACGGTTGTAGCCACATGTAGGACGGTTGTAGCCACATGTAGGACGGTTGTAGCCACATGTAGGACGGTTGTAGCCACATGTAGGACGGTTGTAGCCACATGTAGAAAGGTTGTAGGAACATGTAGAAAGGTTGTAGCCACATGTAGAAAGGTTGTAGCCACATGTAGAAAGGTTGTAGCCACATGTAGGACGGTTGTAGCCACATGTAGGACGGTTGTAGCCACATGTAGAAAGGTTGTAGCCACATGTAGAAAGGTTGTAGCCACATGTAGAAAGGTTGTAGGAACATGTAGAAAGGTTGTAGCCACATGTAGAAAGGTTGTAGCCACATGTAGAAAGGTTGTAGCCACATGTAGGACGGTTGTAGCCACATGTAGAAAGGTTGTAGCCACATGTAGGACGGTTGTAGCCACATGTAGAAAGGTTGTAGCCACATGTAGGACGGTTGTAGCCACATGTAGAAAGGTTGTAGCCACATGTAGAAAGGCTGTAGCCACATGTAGAAAGGTTGTAGCCACATGTAGAAAGGTTGTAGGAACATGTAGAAAGGTTGTAGCCACATGTAGAAAGGTTGTAGCCACATGTAGAAAGGTTGTAGGAACATGTAGAAAGGTTGTAGCCACATGTAGAAAGGTTGTAGCCACATGTAGAAAGGTTGTAGCCACATGTAGAAAGGTTGTAGCCACATGTAGAAAGGTTGTAGCCACATGTAGAAAGGTTGTAGCCACATGTCATATCGAAACTGCATGTTAGGCCGTGGTAGTCACATACTGGAATGTGGTAGCCAAGCATTGGGTTGTTATGAATGTAGGGTGACGTGTAGTCACATGTCAGGGTATAAAAAGGCAGCCATGTGTTGGAGTCTGTTAGCCACATTGTGGGTGGTGGTGGCTGCATGTTGGGGCACCGTAGCCGAGTGTTGGAGTGTTCTAGAAACAAACTTGGACATGGTAGCCACACACATCTGGGTACTTAGTGACCATGAAAGCCACATGTTACTATGTGGAAGCCACATGTTACTATGTGGAAGCCACATGTTACTATGTGGAAGCCACATGTTACTATGAGGAAGCCACATGTTACTATGTGGAAGCCACATGTTACTATGTGGAAGCCACATGTTACTATGTGGAAGCCACATGTTACTATGAGGAAGCCACATGTTACTATGAGGAAGCCACATGTTACTATGAGGAAGCCACATGTTACTATGTGGAAGCCACATGTTACTATGTGGAAGCCACATGTTACTATGAGGAAGCCACATGTTACTATGAGGAAGCCACATGTTACTATGAGGAAGCCACATGTTACTATGTGGAAGCCACACATTGGGAGGTGGTGGTCACAGACTTGGACATAGTAACCACATGTTAGCACATCACAGCCACGTATCAGGACATGGAAGCTCCACAATGGTCGTCACATTCTGGGATGTTGTAGTCACACATTTGGATTCTGGGGCTACATGACGACAGTTAATAGCCACATATTTGGTTATTAAAACATCATGCTAGAACATTATAGCCGCATGTTGGAGCTTGGTAGCCAATGTTGGGATGCATTAGCAGCCCTGTGTTAGGCTCAGGCTGAAGGCGGGGCAGACTGGGACAGCTGGTAGAAGCCTTTCTTCCTGGATCTCCTCAGGTAGTCGAGGCACAGAGCGACAGCTGCTAGCCCAGTGGCAGCGCACAGGACTGGGACGATGATAGCGCTGAGGCTGGGAGGACTGCTGGAGCTTCTCTCTGCATGAAACAAACAAAAACGTCAGAATAAAATCAAATTTTAATTTTAAGTCTAAAAAGGAAACAAACGGTCTGACTGACCTCTGACGCTGATGCTGAAGACCTTCACCTCGTACCCGAGGTTGTTGGTCACGTTGATCTGATAAAGCCCGGAGTCTCTAGCTGTGACATTGACCAATAGGAAGGTGCCGTTGGAGGAGTATAGTTCCGTCCCATTGGTCAGTTTCTTCAGGACCACAGCTGACGGCGGGAAGCTGATAGTCTGGCAGCAGACGGTGATGTTTTGTCCCTCCTGGACCACCGCAGATGGCAGGACCAGGACTGTGGTGTTCCTCGGAGGAGCTGGACCAAAAGAAACCAGCTTTGAATATTTACACTTCCTGTTTTCTCTGATTCTTCACAACGTTTTTTAAAATAACGATTCATCGTTCACCATTGTTAACTCCTAAATGATCCAACAGCTTCCTGTCCGAGACTCATTTTCGCTCAGTGAGTCAAACGTTGCTGAAGGGAGTTTATGTCGAACTTAAGAACAAGATAACAAAGTCTGACAGTCATTTCTGACGGGAAACTGAAATCTACCCCATCAGAGCATCATGAGTCAGAACAGCTGAAGGTTCTGAAGAACTGATCAGTCTGACTGATCCGAACGGGTTCAGAATAAATGAATCACCAAAGACTTAATTAACGAGCTCAGATTAATCATCATCACTCTGTGTTCTGCTTGAGAGATGTTTAATTTGCTGAACGATATTCTGATGGATTCAAAATAAAGACCTGAACCCGTTAACCTTTTAACCAACCTGTCATCACCTGACACACATCATGTGACCGGATGAAGGCCGTGTTCTCGGTTCTTTAGATAAAGGTTCACATCATCAGCTCACGTCACTTTAAAGAACCTTCATTGTTTTTCTTTAAAACATGGAACCGCCCTCCTTCAGGTGACCCTCCTTCAGGTGACCCTCCCTCAGGTGACCCTCCCTCAGGTGACCCTCCCTCAGGTGAACACCCCTGGACTCAGTGAGCTGAATGAAGATCCAGTTCAGCTGATTCTGGCCCACATGAGACCCTGAAGGCAGCACGAGGCTTTGAGTGTCTGACACATGAGTCAGAGTTTATTTGTGTGGAGAAGCACTCAGCTTGTGTGAAGGAGGACAAGGTCAGATAAGAAAAGCACAAAGAAGAGCTGGAGGAGGACTGGACATGTTTGGGAAGTCTGAACACAAAGAACACAGAAGGTTCTGACCCGGTCCACCGGTCTACAGTCTTCAGCTGACACTTTGAAACTTTCCAGCAGCATGAAACACACAGAAACTATCAGTGTGTCCCGGGTGTTACCTCTCAGGCTTTATGTAGCCTGCAGACTCAATGAAGAACAACCTATTCAATCTATAATCAATAATCCATCAATAATATGTGCTGAGTCAGACAGATAGATCTGACAGTGAAGGACACATCAGGAAAACTTGTTCAGTGGACAAAAAATGTGTCCACAGAAGGTCCACTGAATCACCTGTGGGTCGTTAGGGTCCCTGTGGGTCGTTAGGGTCACCTGGGTGGTTAGGGTCACCTGTTGGTTGTTAGGGTCACCTGTGGGTCGTTGGGGTCACCTGTGGATCGTTAGGGTCACCTGTGGGTCGTTGGGGTCACCTGTGGATCGTTAGGGTCACCTGTGGGTCGTTGGGGTCACCTGGATCGTTAGGGTCACCTGTGGGTCGTTGGGGTCACCTGTGGATCGTTAGGGTCACCTGGATCGTTAGGGACACCTGTGGGTCGTTGGGGTCACCTGGATCGTTAGGGTCACCTGTGGGTCGTTGGGGTCACCTGTGGATCGTTAGGGTCACCTGGATCGTTAGGGACACCTGTGGGTCGTTGGGGTCACCTGTGGATCGTTAGGGTCACCTGTGGATCGTTAGGGTCACCTGTGGATCGTTAGGGTCACCTGTGGGTCGTTGGGGTCACCTGGATCGTTAGGGTCACCTGTGGATCATTAGGGTCACCTGTGGGTCGTTGGGGTCACCTGGATCGTTGGGGTCACCTGTGGATCGTTAGGGTCACCTGTGGATCGTTAGGGTCACCTGTGGGTCGTTAGGGTCACCTGTGGATCGTTAGGGTCACCTGTGGGTCGTTGGGGTCACCTGTGGATCGTTAGGGTCACCTGGATCGTTAGGGACACCTGTGGGTCGTTGGGGTCACCTGTGGATCGTTAGGGTCACCTGGATCGTTAGGGACACCTGTGGGTCGTTGGGGTCACCTGTGGATCGTTAGGGTCACCTGTGGGTCGTTGGGGTCACCTGGATCGTTAGGGTCACCTGGATCGTTAGGGACACCTGTGGGTCGTTAGGGACACCTGTGGGTCGTTAGGGACACCTGTGGGTCGTTAGGGACACCTGTGGGTCGTTAGGGTCACCTGTGGGTCGTTAGGGACACCTGTGGGTCGTTAGGGTCACCTGTGGATCGTTAGGGACACCTGTGGGTCGTTAGGGACACCTGTGGATCGTTAGGGTCACCTGGATCGTTAGGGACACCTGTGGGTCGTTAGGGACACCTGTGGGTCGTTAGGGACACCTGTGGGTCGTTAGGGTCACCTGTGGGTCGTTAGGGACACCTGTGGGTCGTTAGGGTCACCTGTGGGTCGTTAGGGTCACCTGTGGGTCGTTGGGGTCACCTGTGGGTCGTTAGGGTCACCTGTCTACCACATTCAACACAAAATGAACTGTAGCTGCTTTAATAAATTTAGAATTTTTTTGACTTCTTTCTTAATTAATTAATTGTTTTTTTCTTTTTTTAAATGTTTTCTTCATGTTTTTAATGTTGTCTTTACCTGTGACGGTGACAGCGCTCGTGACCTGTTGGGATCCGTACTGATTGGACGCTTCACACTCGTAGTGGGCGGAGTCTTGCAGCAGGGCAGAGGAGAAGCTGAAGGAGAGTGTGGAGGAGGAGTCAGCCCTCTGAAGCTCCGCCCCACCTCTCCTCAGCACTAGTGTAGAGGGCGGAGCTCCCTCTGAGCGACAGGTAAACGTCACCTGATGACCCTCCACCACCTCTTGACCTGGACTCACTGAGAGGGAGGTTCTCCTTGGAGGATCTGAAACACAAAGAGACCCAGACTGAGATGAACAAAACCCGAACCTGAGATTACATTAAGGGTCTGGTATATCGGTCAGTTTAAGGTTCACTCACAGTGGACCTGCAGGTGGACGGTGGTCTTCCTGGACCGCTGCATGTCTCTGTCCTCCGTCGGCAGCTCGGCTCTGCAGGTCAGAACCTGCTGGTCCTCCTCAACCTGGTGCTGAAGAACAGACGAGATGTTCTGTAAGGAACCGGAAAAGCTGAACATCTCCGACATCAGTATGGTGTTTCCGGAGAGCCACTGGATCATCATCTGATTGGCTGAAAAGACGTTGATGACATCACATCGAAGAGCTGCCTCCTGACCCAGCAGGACGGGACCTGGATCCTCCAGAATCGGATCAGATGGAAACGCTGGAGAGACGACAAACAACATTTACAACACAAGATAAATTTCAAAATAAAGGTACGTAAACATAATGTAAACATAACCCAATGTAATATAGATTGTTAACGTTAACATAATGTGACCGGCTCGCTGCCACAGTGGGTTCTCTGCACAGACCAGTCCGAGACCAAAGCTCACTTATAACGAATTCTGTTATTGAAATACGACACAGCGTTATGCTGCAGCCGTTCGCAGGCGTCTTGCTGCCGTCTGCCGCGTGCTTGTCGTTTGGTCCTGCTTCCTCTTCTGGTCCAGCACGGGGCGAGAGTGATCAGCCAGTTGGGTACAGGTGTGCCAATCACTCTCACCTGGCGCTGCTCTCCTGAGCCCTCCCCACACCTCTCTGCTGCAGCTGATGCACCACGCCCCCGTCCACACACAACGTTAACGTTATGTTAATGTTAGGTTAGTTCATGTTAAACTAACCTAACATTAACATAACGTTAACGTTATGTTAATGTTAGGATAGTTCATGTTAAACTAACATTAACATAACGTCAACGTTATGTTAATGTTAGGATAGTTCATGTTAACCTAACATTAACATAACGTCAACGTTATGTTAATGTTAGGTTAGTTCATGTTAAACTAACATTAACATAACGTTAACGTTATGTTAATGTTAGGACAGTTCATGTTAAACTAACATTAACATAACGTTGATGTAAACAGAGGTCAGTGTTTTTGATAAAGTCTGAGGTTCAGGTTGCTGAGTCAGTGTGTGATGGAAGGAGCACGTGGGAGGACGTCAGTGTTTCAGTTAGGGGGTGGTGCTGGTCAGGGGGGTCCTGTGTTGTGTCACTTCCTGTCTGGCAGAGCGTTGGAGTTTGTCCTCCTCTTCAGATGAAACACAGATCAGTGTGAGGAAATGTTTCTGCTCTCTGCTTGACCTTTGACCTCTCTGCTCCAGCCAAACAAATAAATCCAGCCTGAGAGCTGCAGCGATGTTTTTTTAGGATCAGATTTAATCCTGAAGCGAAACAGAATAATTCAACACAATCTGATTCTGAGCAGTTTTTCTTCATCAGACATGACGTCAGCACAGATGTTATGAACAGTAACATGAAGACACAGAGCAGCTGTGAGATATGAAATCATTATGATGATGATTATTGTTATTATATTATATATTATTATTAGTAGTATGTTAAGTTATGTTATGTTATATTCATTATATTATTGCTTATTATACTTGCTAAAGTAGCTAACTGCTGATTAACTGCTGCTAACTCAATCTGCTGTTAGCAGGTAACAGAACCGGGCCCAGCAGCCGGGCCAGGTTTGAGCCCAGCCTCTGAGACTAACCACCATAAAATGTGACAGTGGATGTTGTAACTTCAGAAAAACAAGTAAGTGATTCAGACTCACAGAAGACATGGACCTGGATGGTTCTGGTCCTGTGGACAGAGTCACACTCAGCCTCACATATGTATCCTTGCTGGTTCTGGAGGTCCAGGTTCTGCAGGTGGAGTGGGGACCGTCCGTCCTGCTGCTGTGTCCTCTGGAGGACCGTCTGGTTCCGGTCTGTCCTCCAGGTGAGGGTGGGAGGGTGGAGACACCCAGAAGCTCTGCAGGTCAGGACCAGACTTGAACCCATTTCTGCTGTTGGGTCCAGAGGACTCACCTCCACCTGCAGCGGGTGAACTAAAAGAAGAACACCGTCGGTGTTCAGCTCGTTGGGTTTGTGACATCATGATTTTATGATTATCATGAGCTAATAAATCTTTACCTGTGACAGTGACAACCCTCGTGACCTGTTGGGATCCGTACTGATTGGACGCTTCACACTCGTAGTGGGCGGAGTCTTGCAGCAGGGCGGAGGAAAGGCTGAAGGATAGTGTGGAGGAGGAGTCAGCCCTCTGAAGCTCCACCTCTCCCCTCCGCAGCACTAGAGTGGTGGGCGGAGCTCCATCTGAGCGACAGGTAAAGGTCACCTGCTGGCCCTCCACCACCTCCAGACCTGGACTCACTGAGAGGGAGGTGTTGGTGGGTGGAGCTGTGGGCGGAGCAGACAGGTGTGTCAGAGTCAGTGACAGGTAAACAAGGAGGAGAAACCAAAACTCCGCCCTCACCGTGAACTGTGACCTCCACGCCAGCTGTCTGGTTCCCCTCGCTGTTTCGGGCTTCACACTCGTACCGTCCGGACACAGACAGACTCACTGCCGTGAAGTCGAGCTGCTGGCCTCGACCGCATCGCACAGACTGACCGGACACCGTCAGGAAGCTCCAGGTGATGACTGGCTCAGGGTTTCCCTCTGCTGAACAGGTGAGAGCCAGTGGAGAGCCCGCCATCACCAACACTGAGTCTGATATCGCCGTGACAACCGGAGCATCTGAGGAGAACAAGACCAGGATCAGGATAAACTGACTCAGGATAAACTGACTCAGGAAAACTGACTCAGGATAAACTGACTCAATATAAACTGACTCAGAATAAACTGATTTAGGATAAACTGACTCAGGATAAACTGACTCAAGATAAACTGACAGAGGATAAACTGACTCAGGACAAACTGACTCAAGATAAACTGACTCAGGATAAACTGACTCAAGATAAACTGACTCAGGATAAACTGACTCAGGATAAACTGACTCAGGATAAACTGACTCAGAATAAACTGACTCAGAATAAACTGACACAGGATAAACTGACTCAATAAACTGACTCAGGATAAACTAACTCAGAATAAACTGACTCAAGATAAACTGACTCAGAATAAACTGACTCAGGATAAACTGACTCAAGATAAACTGACAGAGGATAAACTGACTCAAGATAAACTGACAGAGGATAAACTGACTCAAGATAAACAGACTCAGAATAAACTGACTCAGGATAAACTGACTCAGAATAAACTGACTCAGGATAAACTGACTCAAGATAAACTGACAGAGGATAAACAGACTCAAGATAAACTGACAGAGGATAAACTGACTCAAGATAAACAGACTCAGAATAAACTGACTCAGGATAAACTGACTCAGAATAAACTGACTCAGGATAAACTGACTCAAGATAAACTGACTCAGAATAAACTGACTCAGGATAAACTGACTCAGGATAAACTGACTCAGAATAAACTGATTTAGGATAAACTGACTCAGGATAAACTGACTCAATATAAACTGACTCAAGATAAACTGACTCAAGATAAACTGACAGAGGATAAACTGACTCAAGATAAACTGACTCAGAATAAACTGACTCAGGATAAACTGACTCAATATAAACTGACTCAGGATAAACTAACTCAGAATAAACTGACTCAGAATAAACTGACTCAGAATAAACTGACTCAGGATAAACTGACTCAAGATAAACTGACTCAAGATAAACTGACTCAGGATAAACTGACTCAGAATAAACTGACTCAGGATAAACTAACTCAGAATAAACTGACTCAGAATAAACTGACTCAATATAAACTGACTCAGGATAAACTAACTCAGAATAAACTGACTCAGAATAAACTGACTCAGGATAAACTGACTCAGGATAAACTGACTCAAGATTAACTGACTCAGAATAAACTGACTCAAGATAAACTGACTCAAGATAAACTGACTCAAGATAAACTGACTCAAGATAAACTGACTCAGAATAAACTGACTCAAGATAAACTGACTCAGAATAAACTGACTCAAGATAAACTGACTCAAGATAAACTGACTCAGGATAAACTGACTCAGAATAAACTGACTCAAGATAAACTGACTCAAGATAAACTGACTCAAGATAAACGGACTCAGAATAAACTGACTCAAGATAAACTGACTGAGGATAAACTGACTGAGGATAAACTGACTCAGGATAAACTGACTCAAGATAAACTGACTCAAGATAAACTGACTCAGAACAAACTGACTCAAGATAAACTGACTCAGGATAAACTAACTCAGGATAAACTGACTCAGGATAAACTAACTCAGAATAAACTGACTCAGAATAAACTGACTCAGGATAAACTGACTGAGGATAAACTGACTCAGGATAAACTGACTCAGGATAAACTGACTCAGAATAAACTGACTCAAGATAAACTGACTCAGAATAAACTGACTCAGGATAAACTGACTCAGGATAAACTGACTCAAGATAAACTGACTCAGAATAAACTGACTCAGGTAAACCGACTTAGAACAAACTGACTCAAGATAAACTGACTCAGGATAAACTAACTCAGGATAAACTGACTCAGGATAAACTAACTCAGAATAAACTGACTCAGAATAAACTGACTCAGGATAAACTGACTGAGGATAAACTGACTCAGGATAAACTGACTCAGGATAAACTGACTCAGAATAAACTGACTCAAGATAAACTGACTCAGAATAAACTGACTCAGGATAAACTGACTCAGGATAAACTGACTCAGAATAAACTGACTCAGGTAAACCGACTTAGAATAAACAGACTCAAGATAAACTGACTCAGGATAAACTGACTTAGGATAAACTGACTCAAGATAAACGGACTCAGAATAAACTGACTCAAGATAAACTGACTCAAGATAAACTGACTCAGAATAAACTGACTCAAGATAAACTGACTCAGAATAAACTGACTCAAGATAAACTGACCTAGAATAAACTGACTCAGGATAAACAGACTCAAGATAAACTGACTCAGAATAAACTGACTCAGGATAAACTGACTTAGGATAAACTGACTCAAGATAAACGGACTCAGAATAAACTGACTCAAGATAAACTGACTCAAGATAAACTGACTCAGAATAAACTGACTCAAGATAAACTGACTCAAGATAAACTGACTCAGAATAAACTGACTCAAGATAAACTGACTCAGAATAAACTGACTCAAGATAAACTGACCTAGAATAAACTGACTCAGGATAAACTGACTCAAGATAAACTGACTGAGGATAAACTGACTCAAGATAAACTGACTTAGAATAAACTGACTCAGGATAAACTGACTCAAGATAAACTGACTCAGAATAAACTGACTCAGGATAAACTGACTCAGGATAAACTGACTCAAGATAAACTGACTGAGGATAAACTGACTCAAGATAAACTGACTTAGAATAAACTGACTAAGGATAAACTGACTCAAGATAAACTGACTCAGAATAAACTGACTCAGGATAAACTGACTCAAGATAAACTGACTCAGAATAAACTGACTCGGGATAAACTGACTCAAGATAAACTGACTCAAGATAAACTAACTTAGAATAAACTGACTCAAGATAAACTGACTCAGAATAAACTGACTCAAGATAAACTGACTTAGAATAAACTGACTCAGGATAAACTGACTCAAGATAAACTGACTGAGGATAAACTGACTCAGGATAAACTGACTCAAGATAAACTGACCCAGAAAAAACTGACTCAAGATAAACTGACTCAGGATAAACTGACTCAAGATAAACTGACTTAGAATAAACTGACTCAAGATAAACTGACTCAGAATAAACTGACTCAGGATAAACTGACTCAAGATAAACTGACTCAGGATAAACAGACTCAAGATAAACTGACTCAGAATAAACTGACTCAAGATAAACTGACTTAGAATAAACTGACTTAGGATAAACTGACTCAGGACAAACTGACTCAGATAAACTGACTCAGGATAAACTGACTCAAGATAAACTGACTCAGGATAAACTGACTCAAGATAAACTGACTCAAGATAAACTGACTGAGGATAAACTGACTCAAGATAAACTGACTCAGGATAAACTGACTCAAGATAAACTGACTCAAGATAAACTGACTCAGAATAAACTGACTCAGGACAAACTGACTCAGGATAAACTGACTCAGGATAAACTGACTCAAGATAAACTGACTCAGGATAAACTGACTCAATATAAACTGACTCAGGATAAACTGACTCAAAATAAACTGACGCAAGATAAACTGACTCAGGATAAACTGACTCAAGATAAACTGACTCAGGATAAACTGACTCAATATAAACTGACTCAGGATAAACTGACTCAAAATAAACTGACTCAAGATAAACGGACTCAGAATAAACTGACTCAAGATAAACCGACTCAAGATAAACTGACTCAGAATAAACTGACTCAAGATAAACTGACTTAGAATAAACTGACTCAGGATAAACTGACTCAAGATAAACTGACTGAGGATAAACTGACTCAAGATAAACTGACTTAGAATAAACTGACTCAGGATAAACTGACTCAAGATAAACTGACTCAGATAAACTGACTCAGGATAAACTGACTCAGAATAAACTGACTCAAGATAAACTGACTGAGGATAAACTGACTCAGGATAAACTGACTCAAGATAAACTGACTCAGAATAAACTGACTGAGGATAAACTGACTCAAGATAAACTGACTCAAGATAAACTGACTCAGGATAAACTGACTCAAGATAAACTGACTCAGGATAAACTGACTCAAGATAAACTGACTCAAGATAAACTGACTCAAGATAAACTGACTCAAGATAAACTGGCTCAGAATAAACTGACTCAAGATAAACTGACTCAAGATAAACTGACTCAAGATAAACTGACTCAAGATAAACTGACTCAGAATAAACTGACTCAGGATAAACTGACTCAGAATAAACTGACTCAAGATAAACTGACTGAGGATAAACTGACTCAAGATAAACTGACTCAAGATAAACTGACTCAGAATAAACTGACTCAGAATAAACTGACTCAAGATAAACTAACTCAGGATAAACTGACTCAGAATAAACTGACTCAGAATAAACTGACTCAAGATAAACTGACTCAAGATAAACTGACTCAAGATAAACTGACTGAGGATAAACTGACTCAAGATAAACTGACTCAAGATAAACTGACTCAGAATAAACTGACTCAAGATAAACTGACTCAGGATAAACTGACTCAAGATAAACTGACTCAAGATAAACTGACTCAAGATAAACTGACTCAGGATAACCTGACTCAAGATTAGCCCGGAGGACTCACAGAGCAGGTTTAGGGGGACTGTGGTCTCTCTGGTCCCATCCTCGACAGGCAGGTTGTCCAGGTCCAGCGTGGCCCTGCAGCTGATGTTTTCTCCTGAGTCCTGGTCCAGAGGAGTGAATCTGTACTCAGACTTGACTAAACTGGATACAGGATCTCCCAGACTGGTCTTCAGGACTATGTCCCCTCTGAGCCAGGTAAGGGTCAGCTGCTCAGAGGGGTAAACATCAGACACCTGGCACGTCAGGGTGGACTCCGTCCCGAGCCTCAATTGGTCCTGACCTCTGATCACAGGGGCTGATGGGAAGTCTGTACCCAGAAGAGACAGAGTGGACAGAAGTGTCTACAGTAAGTGTCTACAGAAGACAGTAAGTGTCTACAGAAAGTGTCTACAGAAGACAGTAAGTGTCTACAGAAGACAGTAAGTGTCTACAGTAAGTGTCTACAGAAGACAGTAAGTGTCTACAGTGGACAGTAAGTGTCTACAGAAGACAGTACGTGTCTACAAAGGACAATAAGTGTCTACAGTGGACAGAAGTGTCTACAGTGGACAGAAGTGTCTACAGAAAGTGTCTATAGTGGATAGTAAATATACAGAGGACAGTAAATGGTCTACAGTGGACATTAAGTAGTCTACAGAAGACAGTGTCTACAGAGGACAGTTAGTGGTCTACAGTGGACAGTAGGTGTCTACAGAGGACAGTAAGTGGTCTACAGTGGACATTAAGTAGTCTACAGAAGACAGTGTCTACAGAGGACAGTTAGTGGTCTACAGTGGACAGTAGGTGTCTACAGTGGACAGTAAGTGTCTACAGTGGACAGTAAGTGTCTACAGAGGACGGTAAGTGGTCTACAGAGGACAGTAAGTGTCTACAGAGGACGGTAAGTGTCTACAGAGGACAGTAAGTGTCTACAGAGGACGGTAAGTGTCTACAGAGGACAGTAGGTGTCTACAGTGGACGGTAAGTGTCTACAGAGGACAGTAGGTGTCTACAGAGGACAGTAAGTGGTCTACAGTGGACGGTAAGTGTCTACAGAGGACAGTAGGTGTCTACAGAGGACAGTAAGTGGTCTACAGTGGACAGTAAGTGGTCTACGGTGGACAGACCTGGATTTTAATACCAGGAGAACATTTTGCAGATGACTTATTTAAACCTTGTTAACGAACTCATCTGGATCATCTGGATCTGGATCAGAACCAGCCTGGAAGTGTTCCAGAGTCAGCAGAATGTGCAGACAATCTGTCCACATGAAGACGACACAAACTGTCCTCTGAGGCGTTCAGGTGGACTCAGTCAGTTTGAACTCACCATAAACTCTGACAGAGGTTCTGATCTGCTTGTTGTCTTGTCCACAGCCGACCTTACACAGCAGAACGCCTTCATGTTCCGTCATCACGGGGTCAAAGGTCAACACATACTGGGTCCCATTGGTGCTGGGGGAGGCGATCAGCGGTTGGTCCCCCAGCAGAGACCAGGACACCCTCGGGGTCGTAGGACAGTCCTGAACCCGACACACCAGCTGACGACGCTCCCCAAGTCTCAACAGAGGCGTTCTGGGTGTCACGTCCACACGCAGACCCTGAACGCAGCACGATGACATCAGCAGCACAGCTGTGAAGGTAAACGATCAGACTGATCAATCATCACCGGACTGTGACGACGTCACATGATCAGTTTGACCCGCCGTGGTCACATGATGTTTACACTTCTGATCAGCTGATTGATAATCACTAGCTCCTCAATAACAGAAATAATAATATAATAATAACAAACCAAATTCATTCGTTTATTATTACTGTCATCATAATTATTGGTGTTGTCATGACGACGATGACATTCCTTTAAAGAATAAAATGCAGATCTGACCTGAGAGCAGTGCAGAATGAATCCTGCAGACAAACATCGTCCTCTGACGGAGCGCCTCGCGTCTTCTTGTGTCTGTTAGAGTCACCTCCACCGAACAGAAAGCTTCGTCTGGTGAGTGTTCAAGTCTCCACCTCCCTCCCTCGCTGCTTATCTCCTCTATAAATATACCCTCTCTCTCCTCTCTCCTCTCTCTCTCCTCTGCTCTCTCTTCTCACTCTCCTCTCTCTCTCTCCTCGCTCCTTCTCTCTCTCTCTCTCTCTCTTCTGTCTCTCTCTGTCTCTCTCTTCTCTCTCTCTCTCTTATCTCTCTCTCTTCTTCTCTCTCTCTCTCTGTTCTCTCTCGCTCTCCGCTCTCTCTCTCTCTTCGTCTCTCTCTCTCCTCTCTGTCTCTCTCTCTCTCTCTCTCCCTCTCTCTGTCTCTCTCTCGCCCCCTGCAGGTCATCCTCACACAGTCTCTTTCACTTTCTTTTATCTTTCCATAAAAACAAAAATAATTAATTTCAGTTAAATGATATGAAATGAAAATAAACAGAATGAATTGACTCTTTGATTATCATTGATGAATGATTTTTCTCTCCACATTTTCTTAAATTAAATGTCAATGAAAGTTTTTTGTTATTTTAGTCGACCCTGATTCAAACGTCTGATGATTGATCTTCACTGTGTGATGACCTCATACTCATTTGTTTGTTGACGTCACTGTGAAGAGTCACAGAACTTTCACTGATTGACCTCGGACAGGTTTGTGACCTTTGACCTTGTATATCAATTATTTATGATCCATCTCATCTGTGAATAATCAACAGAATGGATAAAAAGTGATTTAACGGTTCTGCTTCTCTAAAATAAAACATTTTTCTTGTAATTTAAATAAAAACTTTCATGCAGAAACAAATGTAATAAAACGATAAAATAAAGATTTAAACATGTGACGCTCTCACATGTAATGTAAATATGTACACATGTAACACGTGTACAATATGTTTGTTAAATGCAAATATCAAATTTAACATGTAGGTGACGTTATGCCAGCACACTATAGTAAAACGCCTTAACCGCATAAAGACTGAAAAATAGTATTAGTAATAGTATAGTAGTATAGTATTGAGAGTAAACCAAATAATGAAAGGTGACGGGTGCCTGTGTGCACGCTCGTCTCCATGTACAAATTATTTACTTTATGATGACGAATTTTGAGAAGATAGAAAATGAACCGTCAGGTCCTGATGATCCATGGACCTCGTGCATTATTGCTTCAGTTCGGCGGGGGAAATGAAATGTTGTAGTTCTGAGTTATAATGTGAAGCAGCAGCTGTCACACTCAAACCTCGGCATCATGAAGTCAACAGTTATTTGTACATTGAGGCGTCAGTGACCCTCTGTCTGATTTCCACAAACACAGTGTGTGTCTGCAGCGCATGTACAGTTGTACTAGCGTGGTCACGCGTTTGAGGCGTAGTTCACCCGTCACGTAGGCGTATGTGCAACAACGCGTGTTACGTGACGCCCGTCTGTCCATTAAAATAAAATGGAATTTACACGTTAGGTTTGATGCACACGTTTTTAATTATTTTTTTTGTTTAAGATTAATTTTTTGGCCTTTATTGATAGTCCAGCTGAAGATAGACAGGAAACAGGAAGCAGAGGGAGGGGCAGTGACGCGCAGTAAATTATCCGTCCGATGCGTAATTCGAACCGGGGCCAGCTGCAGTGAGGACTATAGCCTCCACACACGGGGCGGCCGCTTAACCCACTACACTACTGATAGTTAGTGGGCTAGCACAAAATGCCCCCCACAGGACATGACGTGTACGTGACATGACGTGTACGTGACGTGTGCATGACATGACGTGTACGTGACATGAACCTGACGTGTGCATGACATGACGTGTACGTGACATGAACCTGACGTGTGCATGACATGACATGTACGTGACATGAACCTGACGTGTGCATGACATGACGTTACGTGACCATGAACCTGACGTGTGCATGACGACATTACGTGACATGAACCTGACGTGTGCATGACATGACATGTACGTGACATGAACCTATGTGTGCATGACATGACGTGTACGTGACATGAACCTGACGTGTGCATGACATGACATGTACGTGACATGAACCTGACGTGTGCATGACATGACGTGTACGTGACATGAACCTGACGTGTGCATGACATGACGTGTACGTGACATGAACCTGACGTGTGCATGACATGACATGTACGTGACATGAACCTGACGTGTGCATGACATGACGTGTACGTGACATGAACCTGACGTGTGCATGACATGACGTGTACGTGACGTGTGCATGACATGACGTGTACGTGACATGAACCTGACGTGTGCATGACATGACGTGTACGTGACATGAACCTGACGTGTGCATGACATGACGTGTACGTGACATGAACCTGACGTGTGCATGACATGACGTGTACGTGACATGAACCTGACGTGTGCATGACATGACGTGTACGTGACATGAACCTGACGTGTGCATGACATGACGTGAACCTGACGTGTGCATGACATGTACGTGACGTGAACCTGACGTGTACATGACATGACATGTACGTGACATGACGTGTGCATGACATGACGTGTACGTGACGTGAACCTGACATGTGCATGACATGACGTGTACGTGACGTGAACCTGACGTGTGCATGACATGACGTGTACGTGACGTGAACCTGACGTGTGCATGACATGACGTGTACGTGACGTGAACCTGACGTGTACATGACATGACGTGTACGTGACATGACGTGTGCATGACATGACGTGTACGTGACGTGAACCTGACGTGTGCATGACATGACGTGTACGTGACGTGAACCAGACGTGTACATGACATGACGTGTACGTGACATGACGTGAACCTGACGTGTGCATGACATGTACGTGACGTGTACGTGACATGACATGTACGTGACGTGTGCGTGACATGACGTGTACGTGACGTGTGCATGACATGACGTGTACGTGTGCATGACATGACGTGTACGTGATGTGTACGTGACATGACGTGTACGTGACGTGTGCATGACATGACGTGTACGTGACATGTACGTGATGTGAACCTGACGTGTGCGTGACATGACGTGTACGTGACGTGTGCATGACATGACGTGTACGTGACGTGTGCATGACATGACATGTACGTGACGTGTACGTGACATGACGTCTACATGACGTGTACGTGACATGACGTGTTGTAAGTTGCAAACGTGACGAGGTCATTAAAGTTTGTTCAGACTTTAGTTTATTTTTCTGACACAGCACATTTTGATCTTTCATCGCTCCAACAAAAACATTCACATGTTGTTCATCATCAGCTTTAAAAATCGTCACGTATGTTCGACTAATTAACGGTTACATGAAGCACTAATCAGCTCGTTACATTTAATTAAATTCATTTAAAAAACAAAAAAACCAAAATCTACACTGACCAATCAAACAGGCTGAGGGGGCGTGGCCTGCTGCTGGCCCCACCCCCTCCAACACACACACACACACACACACACACACACACACACACCCTGAGTTTCTTCTATGGTTATTTTTGTTATTGCTGTTGATTAAAACGTGAATCTGTTTTCTGAGAAAACCGACCAATCACAAACTGTCTGAAAATACTGTAACCATGACGACAGAGGTCGTCAGCTGACCCTCACTTTATCAAATGTTTAAAACACAAAAATATTTCTTCTGTCACAAATAAGAAATATAAAATCTGTTTTCTAAATAAATCTTTCAGCCAATCACACGCGTAGATTACATCATATTTACATACAGCTCATTTACATACAGCTCATTTACATACAGCTCATTTACATACAGCATGAACTCCTTTATTAGCTTCCCTTTGAGCGCCCACAGGCATTGTGGGTAATGAGTCCTCAAGTCAGGTCTGTAGTTTTTTAGTACTGGATGTACTCAGACTGAAGCGACTGCAAGAAAAACACAAACACACAAACACACGGGTCAGAGGGGAGGTTCTGCTCTGAGGTTCTGCTCTGAGGTTCTGCTCTGAGGTTCTGCTCTGAGGTTCTGCTCTGAGGTTCTGCTCTGAGGTTCTGCTGTTTTGATATTCTGACCCGAACAGTTCAGCCTCAAAGGTCCAACCTCAAGCTCTGATTGGCTCGTTAGCTTCATGTTAGTTAACAGATTCAGGAAACAGGTTAATCTGAAGAGTCACATGACCAGGTGACAGGAAGTGACATAAACAACACTGGCAGCATCAGACACACGTTTCCATTGGACGAGGCTCGGACTGTGAGGTCATTCACTTCCTGTTTGGGCTGAGTTGTTGCTAAGCTAATTAGTTTATCGGTGTCTGCGGCAGCATCCAGTGGTGTTGTGATGTCAGAACAATAGAACCAATCAGAACAGAGGACTTACAGGTATGGAGCGGCTCAGGTAGCGTCCTGACGGGCCCTTCAGAGCGCTGTAGGCCCGCCGCCCCCGGTACGGGCCGAACTCCTGAGGCCCCCGACCTGCCGCCGCCCATGAAGCCAGAGTTTTCCCCGCAGGGGGCCGCAGAGCCCCCGTAGAGACCGCCGTTGTTGTTGTTGATCTCGTGCTGCGCGCTGCGAGGTCCGTTACCATAACGACACAGAGAGGTGGTGGCCAGAGGCGAGGGGGAGGGGCTGAGAGACACAGAGGAGGAAGGGGGGGCGGGGAGAGAAAGTCCACGTCTGGCGAGTACTCACCGAGAGCTCGCCAAGCGCGAGCTGGGGGCACGCCCAGAAACCCGGGGTCAAGAGGTGAGTCGGACAGGAAGTGAGGTGAGTCAGACAGGAAGTGAGGTGGTAACACTGACCTCCTAATGTTCGACGCTGATGACGGCGGACTTCTTCCGATCCTCTTGGCTGCGGCAGAAGCCGAGGATGCTGGGAACTTTGAGGACTTGAGGGGGGAGGTGGGGCCCAGACCTCCACCCAACCTGACCACAGCGAACCAATCAGATCAATACATCATCACATGATCATCCCAATACCTGAGCCCACCTGAGCCCGATGTGGGTGTGTGTGTTACCTGAGCGGCTGTGACGATAATCTGCTGTGCACCTTCATCTCCTCCACCCTGAAAGAAAACAGGCAGTGTCAGAGCTTTCTGCTGCTGCAGGTGTTTGGACTTCCTCACCTGAGGGGACGTGTTCAGATTCTGGTCTTGGTTCTGGTACCTGAGCGCTCCGGTGGTGGCAGGTCGGGGGCTCGTCGGCTCTTTAGGCTCTCAGTTTGTCTCCCTGAGTCAGACCAGGAGCTCCGTCCACAGGCTCCGCCTAGAGGAGAAAACAAGCGCACCATAAGACCTCTGTGTGTGTGTGTGTGTGTGTGTGTGTGTATGTGTGTATGTGTGTGTGTGTGTGTGTGTGTGTGTGTGTCATGTGACCTCGCTCTGACAGTCGCTCAGTGATCGGCACATGTTGACGTTGTGGGTCGGGTTTGTTGAGGTGTGGGCGGAGCTTAAACTGAGGTCGTCCATACTGCTGATGAGGTTAGGCACCACCCTCTCCTCGAGCTTGGCCTTCTGGGAACGCTGGCTGTCGCCTAGCGACCACATCACCGACTGCTTCCTGTGAACAGTGAAACACACCAGAATCAGACCGATGTCTGAATCCAGTCTGCTGACAGGATCCTGGTCCTGGTCCGAGAGGCCAACGCAAACATACGGACCCAGCCGAGATACAAACCCGGGTCACTGAGATAAGCAGGCAGTCTGTGCTGGATCACAGCGGTCCAGTCTCTGATAATCTGGACTCTATAAACTCATGGTGTGATGTGATAACAGGGACTGGACCAGAACCAGTCTGATCATGTTGTAGGTGATTTAACATTCATGTGGAAACAACACACACAACCATGACGAAAACTCAAACGAGAGGGAAGATGCACAGAACTCTGAAAGCTGGAGCCACATGTGGGTCCTGAGCTGGGGATTAGCCACAGGCTCATTACGGACAACTCTAGACTCTAACTAACTAACTGCTGTGGTCCTGCATGACGTCCACTACACATGTTACTGCTGTCATTGTTACTGCTGTCATTGTTACTGCTGTCATTATTACTGCTGTCATTAATATTACTGCTGTCATTATTACTACTGTCATTATTACTACTGTCATTATTACTACTGTCATTATTACTACTGTCATTATTACTGCTGTCATTATTATTACTGCTGTCATTATTACTGCTGTCATTATTACTGCTGTCATTATTACTGCTGTCATTATTACTACTGTCATTATTACTGCTGTCATTATTATTACTGCTGTCATTATTACTGCTGTCATTATTACTGCTGTCATTATTATTACTGCTGTCATTATTATTACTGCTGTCATTATTACTGCTGTCATTATTACTACTGTCATTATTACTACTGTCATTATTACTACTGTCATTATTACTACTGTCATTATTACTGCTGTCATTATTACTGCTGTCATTATTACTGCTGTCATTGTTACTACTGTCATTATTACTGCTGTCATTATTACTACTGTCATTATTACTGCTGTCATTATTACTGCTGTCATTATTACTGCTGTCATTATTACTGCTGTCATTATTACTGCTGTCATTATTACTGCTGTCATTATTACTACTGTCATTATTACTGCTGTCATTATTACTGCTGTCATTATTACTGCTGTCATTATTACTGCTGTCATTATTACTGCTGTCATTATTACTGCTGTCATTATTACTGCTGTCATTGTTACTACTGTCATTATTACTGCTGTCATTATTACTACTGTCATTATTACTGCTGTCATTATTACTACTGTCATTATTACTGCTGTCATTATTACTACTGTCATTATTACTGCTGTCATTATTACTACTGTCATTATTACTACTGTCATTATTACTACTGTCATTATTACTGCTGTCATTATTACTACTGTCATTATTACTACTGTCATTATTACTGCTGTCATTATTACTACTGTCATTATTACTACTGTCATTATTACTACTGTCATTATTACTGCTGTCATTATTACTACTGTCATTATTACTACTGTCATTATTACTACTGTCATTATTACTGCTGTCATTATTACTGCTGTCATTATTACTACTGTCATTATTACTACTGTCATTATTACTACTGTCATTATTACTGCTGTCATTATTACTACTGTCATTATTACTACTGTCATTATTACTACTGTCATTATTACTACTGTCATTATTACTGCTGTCATTATTACTACTGTCATTATTACTACTGTCATTATTACTGCTGTCATTATTACTGCTGTCATTATTACTACTGTCATTATTACTACTGTCATTATTACTACTGTCATTATTACTACTGTCATTATTTTATCAGTCATTGTAATTGTACAATCTGTTTGTGTTGATTTGTTCTGTACACTGACATCTATTGCACGTCTGTCCGTCCTGGCAGAGGGATCCCTCCTCTGTGGATCTTCCTGAGGTTTCTTCCACATTTTTTCCCTGTTAAAGTTTTTCCTCACTCTCTCCGAGGGTCTAAGCACAGAGGGAGTCACTCCCTGTACAGATTGTAAAGCCTGAAGCGTCCATCGAGGGTCCTCGGGTCACAGTTTGACACACGCTGATTTAATTAATTAATTTAATTATTTAATTAATTAGACAGATCAGAATGAATGACATCATCAGTGACTCACTCTTCCAGGAAGTTCTGCTGCGGTCCAATCACAGAGCCCGGTCTGCAGATCCGGATCCAGGCAATGGCCTCACCTCTGTGAAGCGTAGTGTTTCATCAGTAACAGCCAATCAAAGTGCCCGTCCTGCCCAGGCCAGCTGAGAGACAGACAGAGAAAAACATCGGATCAGAACCAAACCCTGAGACACACACCGCTCTCTGCTGGTCCCGGAGACTACTGACAGCCTGAGGACAGAGAGGGGACAGACCAGGACAGAACCGAAGGACAGACCGGTACTGGAGAGGAAGTTGGCCCGCGGGGACAGACAGACAGGAAGTGCTCACCCTTGCAGTGAACGGCGACCCCCCCTCGGTGCCCTCACAGATCTGCAGGAAGTGGCGTTGATGATGTCACTGGGCGTGCTGCCGTCTAAGAAGAAGAGGTCGCAGTGGTCGAAGCCGGCGTCCGTGAAGCGTTTGCTGTCGTAGATCTTCTTGTTGAGGCGGATCACGGTCGTCACGTTGTGTTTCCTGAAGTACGGGAAGTACGCCTCGGGGGCGTGGAGCGGGTAACCTACAGAGGGCGGAGCCACAGTCAGTGCTGAACGACCTACAGACCTGAGGCCTCATGTACGAATACCTGAGTGGATTTCCTACTGAAACTTGTCGTACGCCAAAACCCGGAAACTGTCGTACGCACAAAAATATTCAGATGTATCAAAGTGTGCGTACGCATGGATCCAAGCACGTTTCTTTTGTACATCCCAATCAACGTGGAATTAAACGCACATGCACCTCCTCCCTGTCCACGCCCCATTTACATATGCAAATCTATTTAAATTGGCCCTGGACCTGAGATTCACCTGTTTGTCTGATCAGATAACGCGACGAACAAAGGAAAGAAAAAGAATTTCACAGAGTCTGAGCTGAAGATTCTAGTGAATGAAGTGGAGACTCTGTTTGTTCCTGTCAACAGGGATAAATATGACCAAAAAAAGACGTGAGTGGGATCCGAGCAGCGCGTGGACAGGTGTGGACAGGTGTGGACAGGTGTGGACAGGTGTGGGCAGGTGTGGACAGGTGTGGACAGGTGTGGACAGGTGTGGGCAGGTGTGGGCAGGTGTGGGCAGGTGTGGACAGGTGTGGACAGGTGTGGGCAGGTGTGGACAGGTGTGGACAGGTGTGGGCAGGTGTGGACAGGTGTGGGCAGGTGTGGGCAGGTGTGGGCAGGTGTGGCGCTGTGGCTCACATTTTACGCTTTTACTGACAGGAATACTGAACACAGACGATCAGGGGCTTGTTAGAAACTCTGCAGCTCTAATTTCACCAGCTTTATTCGTTTAATTGTCCCGTATGTAAACCAGCGTTACATACGGGACAGTTAAAGAATAGGAGCCACCCATCGGCACCGTGCAGCCTGCAGCCTGTTCCCAGCCATGCTGTCAGTCATAATGAGGCGTGCGTTGAACCAGGCCACCTTGCCACGATGTTAGTTAGCTGCATTTGTGCATCACATATGATTTGAACATTGATGTAATAAAAATGTTTCCTACTTAGATAAACAGCTCCCGCTCCTGTTTCCAGGAACCAGCGTATAGTCAGCACAACCCCGAGCTACTCGCCGGCCCCCGTCTCGCTCTCGGGCCGGCTGCAGCTCTGCACACAGCTCCAGTAACACTGGCCTCGGTAACTGAAATCGTCTCATGAGCCATTTATCATGGTTTGCCAGTAAATCCTCACGTTCCTTAAATCGCTCACGTTTGCAGGGTCCTCTAACAACGCTAACGCTGCCTTTGTTAATATCATGTTCTTCATCACATTACACATGCTTTCATATCCACCTATATAACTGCAAACATGTGGCTGTGTTAATTGTTCATCAGTGTGTCTCTGATGTGCACATCACTCTGATGAATACTTGTTTTCACATTATTAACAGTTTCCCAGCGTCACCTCTAGGTGTCGCCAAAGAAAACAGCTGCAGAAACGTGTGTACGACAGCTATGAAGCTGGCGTGGGACACGCACATTTCTATGATTGTTTCACGTTTGATACATCTGAACGTGAGCGTGGAAAAGGACGTACGCCACTTTTTTGTGCGTACGCATGCTGTGTACATGAGGCCCCAGGACCAGACCGGACCAGACCAGGCCCGCTCTCTGTCTACTCACCGTTCTCCATCTTAGTTTTAGGATGAGGTCCACTGAAGGCCACAAACTTCGCTGGGACGATCCAGTTCAGGTCTCCATTCTCCACCCGCTACAGACACAGTTAACAGACAGACCACAGACAGTTAACAGACAGACCACAGACAGTTAACAGACACAGTTAACAGACACAGTTAACAGACACAGTTAACAGACACAGTTAACAGACACAGTTAACAGACACAGTTAACAGACAGACCACAGACAGTTAACAGACAGACCACAGACAGTTAACAGACAGACCACAGACAGTTAACAGACACAGTTAACAGACAGACCACAGACAGTTAACAGACACAGTTAACAGACAGACCACAGACAGTTAACAGACACAGTTAACAGACAGACCACAGACAGTTAACAGACAGTTTACCTCGTAGTGTTCGTACTCGTCCACGTCGAACGTCTCGAAGTCGAAGAAGCCGTGCTGCAGAGCCTGAAAACCAATGAAAACTCATCATCGTCAGAGTCTCTGTAGACAGTCTTTAGTCTTAGGTCGTCAGAGTCTCTGTAGACAGTCTTTAGTCTTAGGTCGTCAGAGTCTCTGTAGACAGTCTTTAGTCTCAGGTCGTCTGAGTCTCTGTAGACAGTCTTTAGTCTTAGGTCGTCTGAGTCCCTGTAGACAGTCTTTAGTCTCAGGTCGTCTGAGTCTCTGTAGACAGTCTTTAGTCTCAGGTCGTCTGAGTCTCTGTAGACAGTCTTTAGTCTTAGGTCGTCTGAGTCTCTGTAGACAGTCTTTAGTCTTAGGTCGTCTGAGTCTCTGTAGACAGTCTTTAGTCTTAGGTCGTCAGAGTCTCTGTAGACAGTCTTTAGTCTTAGGTCGTCTGAGTCTCTGTAGACAGTCTTTAGTCTTAGGTCGTCAGAGTCTCTGTAGACAGTCTTTAGTCTTAGGTCGTCAGAGTCTCTGTAGACAGTCTTTAGTCTCAGGTCGTCTGAGTCTCTGTAGACAGTCTTTAGTCTTAGGTCGTCTGAGTCCCTGTAGACAGTCTTTAGTCTCAGGTCGTCTGAGTCTCTGTAGACAGTCTTTAGTCTCAGGTCGTCTGAGTCTCTGTAGACAGTCTTTAGTCTTAGGTCGTCTGAGTCTCTGTAGACAGTCTTTAGTCTTAGGTCGTCTGAGTCTCTGTAGACAGTCTTTAGTCTTAGGTCGTCAGAGTCTCTGTAGACAGTCTTTAGTCTTAGGTCGTCTGAGTCTCTGTAGACAGTCTTTAGTCTTAGGTCGTCTGAGTCTCTGTAGACAGTCTTTAGTCTTAGGTCGTCAGAGTCTCTGTAGACAGTCTTTAGTCTTAGGTCGTCAGAGTCTCTGTAGACAGTCTTTAGTCTTAGGTCGTCAGAGTCTCTGTAGACAGTCTTTAGTCTCTCACCTTCCTGATGCCCTGCAGACAGTCCAGCACAGTGAGGTTGAACGAGCAGTTCCCGAAGGACGCGTCCCTGAACACACACACACACACACAGATGATAACTGAAGTCTGATACGCTGAAGTATCTCACACACACACACACACACACACACACACCACACACACACACACACACACACACACACACACACACACACACACACACACACACACACAACACACACACACACACACCACACACACACACACACACAGTTATTTAAGCGAGTATGATAACTGAGTTCTGCATGTAAAGGCATCGGATCAAGCGCGTAGCCGCTTAGGAAACATTTTTGTTTCCTCTTGGTTTATTGAGACAGACATCGCACAAATTTCAAGCACTTTCAAGCACTTCACAAAAAAAATCAAGCATTTTCACAACCTTGAAAACACTGAATTGAAATTCAAGCATTTTCAAGGAATTCAAGCACCCGTGGGAACCCTGCTACTATGACTAACTTGACAATTCATGACTCGTCTTAGACCAAGACTAGTCTTATACTACGTGTATGTAACTGTCCTCAGGTGCAAATGTTGTTCTTCTTTCTGACAGTTCATGGAAATGATGTGCAGGTTCTGCTGCTTTATGATCACATAATGGTGAAATCAGTACTCACTCTGGATCTGGATACAGAGTGAGTGCTGAGTGAGAGTGAGAGGAAAAATGACATCCTCATCTTCAAGCTGCTCGCAAAAGGTGGATGAGCAGGTGTGTGTGTGTGTGTGTGTGTGTTTATCAGAGAGTGACAGGGTGGATATCTTTGTGGGAGTGGTGATACCAACGGCTACAAACGCCTTTTTTGTCTGTGGGCTGGTGGTTGGACTGTCTGTGGGTTGTGGGCTGGTCTACGAGCTGGTCTGTGGACTAACTCACCTGAAGGGCAGGTAGGAGGCATTGGAACCAGAGACCAGAGCTCTGTAGGCTTCTTCTGGGGTTTTCTTCAAGTAGATCACCTGACAGACACACAGGTAAACAGGGAGAGACAGGTCAGACCTCAGGACACCTCCAGCTGTAAGTGAGTGAGTGAGTGAGTATGACTCACAGCGTATCCTCCAATCAGCACTGCTGCATTCGATCTCTTCCTCTGGTCGAAGCTTGTGTAGTGAACGATCCTCTTCCTGGTGAGAGTGAATGACTGCACAGAAAAAGAGTCACGTGACCACAGGTGGTAAAGACTCGGAGCACAGGTGGTAAAGACTCGGAGCACAGGTGGTAAAGACTCGGAGCACAGGTGGTAAAGACTCGGAGCACAGGTGGTAAAGACTCGGAGCACAGGTGGTAAAGACTCGGAGCACAGGTGGTAAAGACTCGGAGCACAGGTGGTAAAGACTCGGAGCACAGGTGGTAAAGACTCGGAGCACAGGTGGTAAAGACTCGGAGCACAGGTGGTAAAGACTCGGAGCACAGGTGGTAAAGACTCGGAGCACAGGTGGTAAAGACTCGGAGCACAGGTGGTAAAGACTCGGAGCACAGGTGGTAAAGACTCAGAGCACAGGTGGTAAAGACTCAGAGCACAGGTGGTAAAGACTCAGAGCACAGGTGGTAAAGACTCAGAGCACAGGTGGTAAAGACTCAGACCACAGGTGGTAAAGACTCAGACCACAGGTGGTAAAGACTCAGACCACAGGTGGTAAAGACTCAGACTAAAAAAAGAACCAAAGACTCTACAGTCCTTAGTTTTATTTAAGTTTTATTATAATCTTGTAAGACTGCTGTGATCTCGTCTTCCTCCAGTCTTAACAGTCTTATGAACACTCCTTTGTAAGCTGCATAGTTTGTGAGGTGTCCCATGATGCTTTGTGTCTCAGGTGTGGACAGGTACTCTGCGGTAAACTAATGATGGGCTGTGAATCCAGATTGTCCGGTCGGCTGGTCGCCATGACGACCGACAACAATCAACTAGAGGAATGTCATCACCATGGCAACAAAACACATAAGACACAGACAGTGACAGAGTGAGTGTGACAGAGTGAGTGTGACAGAGTGAGTGAGTGTGACAGAGTGAGTGTGACAGAGTGAGTGAGTGTGACAGAGTGAGTGTGACAGAGTGTGTGTGACAGAGTGTGTGTGACAGAGTGAGTGTGACAGAGTGAGTGAGTGTGACAGAGTGTGTGTGACAGAGTGTGATGTGACAGAGTGAGTGTGACAGAGTGAGTGTGTGTGACAGAGTGTGTGTGACAGAGTAAGTGTGACAGAGTGAGTGTGACAGAGTGAGTGAGTGTGACAGAGTGTGTGTGACAGAGTGTGATGTGACAGAGTGAGTGAGTGTGACAGAGTGTGTGTGACAGAGTGTGTGTGACAGAGTGTGTGTGACAGAGTGAGTGTGACAGAGTGAGTGTGACAGAGTGAGTGAGTGTGACAGAGTGTGTGTGACAGAGTGTGATGTGACAGAGTGAGTGAGTGTGACAGAGTGTGTGTGACAGAGTGTGTGTGACAGAGTGTGTGTGACAGAGTGAGTGTGACAGAGTGAGTGTGTGTGACAGAGTGTGTGTGACAGAGTGTGTGTGACAGAGTGAGTGTGACAGAGTGAGTGTGACAGAGTGAGTGAGTGTGACAGAGTGTGTGTGACAGAGTGTGATGTGACAGAGTGAGTGAGTGTGACAGAGTGTGTGTGACAGAGTGAGTGAGTGTGACAGAGTGTGTGTGACAGAGTGTGATGTGACAGAGTGAGTGAGTGTGACAGAGTGTGTGTGACAGAGTGAGTGTGACAGAGTGAGTGAGTGTGACAGAGTGTGTGTGACAGAGTGTGATGTGACAGAGTGAGTGAGTGTGACAGAGTGTGTGTGACAGAGTGAGTGTGACAGAGTGAGTGTGACAGAGTGAGTGTGTGTGACAGAGTGTGTGTGACAGAGTGTGTGTGACAGAGTGAGTGTGACAGAGTGTGTGTGACAGAGTGAGTGTGACAGAGTGAGTGTGACAGAGTGTGTGTGACAGAGTGTGATGTGACAGAGTGAGTGTGACAGAGTGAGTGTGTGTGACAGAGTGTGTGTGACAGAGTGTGTGTGACAGAGTGAGTGTGACAGAGTGAGTGTGACAGAGTGAGTGTGACAGAGTGAGTGAGTGTGACAGAGTGTGTGTGACAGAGTGTGATGTGACAGAGTGAGTGAGTGTGACAGAGTGTGTGTGACAGAGTGAGTGTGACAGAGTGAGTGAGTGTGACAGAGTGTGTGTGACAAAGTGAGTGTGACAGAGTGAGTGTGACAGAGTGAGTGTGACAGAGTGTGTGTGACAGAGTGTGATGTGACAGAGTGAGTGTGACAGAGTGAGTGAGTGTGACAGAGTGTGTGTGACAGAGTGAGTGAGTGTGACAGAGTGAGTGAGTGTGACAGAGTGAGTGTGACAGAGTGAGTGAGTGTGACAGAGTGAGTGAGTGTGACAGAGTGAGTGTGACGTGACGGAGTGAGTGTGACAGAGTGAGTGTGACAAAGTGAGTGTGACAGAGTGTGTGTGACAGAGTGTGATGTGACAGAGTGAGTGTGACAGAGTGAGTGAGTGTGACAGAGTGTGTGTGACAGAGTGTGATGTGACAGAGTGAGTGAGTGTGACAGAGTGTGTGTGACAGAGTGAGTGTGACAGAGTGAGTGAGTGTGACAGAGTGAGTGAGTGTGACAGAGTGAGTGAGTGTGACAGAGTGTGTGTGACAGAGTGTGATGTGACAGAGTGAGTGAGTGTGACAGAGTGTGTGTGACAAAGTGAGTGTGACAGAGTGAGTGTGACAGAGTGAGTGTGACAGAGTGTGTGTGACAGAGTGAGTGTGACAGAGTGAGTGAGTGTGACAGAGTGAGTGAGTGTGACAGAGTGAGTGTGACGTGACGGAGTGAGTGTGACAGAGTGAGTGTGACAAAGTGAGTGTGACAGAGTGAGTGTGACGTGACAGAGTGGGTGTGACAGAGTGGGTGTGACAGAGTGAGTGTGATGTGACAGAGTGTGTGTGACGTGACAGAGTGAGTGTGACAGAGTGTGTGTGACAGAGTGAGTGTGACAGAGTGAGTGTGACAGAGTGAGTGTGACAGAGTGAGTGTGACAGAGTGAGTGTGACTGTGTGATGTGACAGAGTGAGTGTGACAGAGTGAGTGTGACAGAGTGTGTGTGATGTGACAGAGTGTGTGTGACAGAGTGTGTGTGACAGAGTGTGTGTGACGTGACAGAGTGAGTGTGACATAGTGTGTGTGACAGAGTGTGTGTGACAGAGTGTGTGTGACAGAGTGTGTGTGACAGAGTGTGTGTGACAGAGTGTGTGTGACGTGACAGAGTGAGTGTGATGTGACAGAGTGTGTGTGACAGAGTGAGTGTGACAGAGTGAGTGTGACAGAGTGTGTGTGACGTGACAGAGTGAGTGTGACAGAGTGAGTGTGACGTGACAGAGTGTGTGTGACGTGACAGAGTGAGTGTGACAGAGTGAGTGTGACAGAGTGAGTGTGACAGAGTGTGTGTGACAGAGTGAGTGTGACAGAGTGTGTGTGATGTGACAGAGTGTGTGTGACAGAGTGTGTGTGACGTGACAGAGTGAGTGTGACAGAGTGAGTGTGACAGAGTGAGTGTGACAGAGTGAGTGTGACGTGACAGAGTGAGTGTGACAGAGTGTGTGTGATGTGACAGAGTGTGTGTGATGTGACAGAGTGTGTGTGATGTGACAGAGTGTGTGTGATGTGACAGGTGTGTGTGTGATGTGACAGAGTGAGTGTGACAGAGTGAGTGTGACAGAGTGTGTGTGACGTGACAGAGTGAGTGTGACGTGACAGAGTGTGTGTGACGTGACAGAGTGTGTGTGATGTGACAGAGTGTGTGTGATGTGACAGAGTGTGTGTGACAGAGTGTGTGTGACGTGACAGAGTGTGTGTGATGTGACAGAGTGTGTGACGTGACAGAGTGTGTGTGATGTGACAGAGTGTGTGACGTGACAGAGTGTGTGTGACGTGACAGAGTGCGTGTGACGTGACAGAGTGTGCGTGACAGAGTGTGCGTGACAGAGTGTGCGTGACAGAGTGTGCGTGACAGAGTGTGCGTGACAGAGTGTGTGTGACGTGACAGAGTGTGTGTGACGTGACAGAGTGTGTGTGACAGAGTGTGATGTGACAGAGTGAGTGTGACAGAGTGTGTGTGACAGAGTGTGTGTGACAGAGTGTGTGTGACAGAGTGTGTGTGACGTGACAGAGTGAGTGTGACAGAGTGTGTGTGACAGAGTGTGATGTGACAGAGTGAGTGTGACAGAGTGTGTGTGACAGAGTGTGTGTGACGTGACAGAGTGAGTGTGACAGAGTGAGTGTGACAGAGTGTGTGTGATTGACAGAGTGTGTGTGATGTGACAGAGTGTGTGTGACAGAGTGAGTGTGACAGAGTGTGTGTGACAGAGTGTGTGTGACGTGACAGAGTGAGTGTGACAGAGTGTGTGTGACGTGACAGAGTGAGTGTGACAGAGTGTGTGTGACGTGACAGAGTGTGTGTGACAGAGTGTGTGTGACAGAGTGAGTGTGACAGAGTGTGTGTGACAGAGTGAGTGTGACAGAGTGAGTGTGTTCTGGTCATTCCAGTTTGGCCAGTCAGTCTCACCTTCAGCTTCTTGTTGAGTTTGCAGCAGTATCGGTACAACATGGCCAGATTCAGAGGACCAAAGTCTGCATAGAAACTGAGACACACAGAGGACACAGACTGTCAGTGGATCAGTTCAGGATTAAAGACTAAACACTGTTTCAGTGTTTTGTCATTCATCTGTCTGTGAGACAGATCAATGATTCGGTTCAAATTTTAAACATCAGCTGCATTTAAAAACTTTAATCCAGTCCTCATGTTAGATCAACAGACTGTTTATGTGGTTCGTGTCTGTAGTTTCAACCAGGGTCAGTGTACAGAGTACAGTAATCTGTTACAGCTTTTATTTATTTTATTTTTATGCCTTTTTAACGATAGTACAGCTGAAGATAGACAAGAAACAGGGGGCAGAGAGGGGAGTGACACGCAGCAAAGGGCCGTCCATGCGGGACTCGAACCGGGGCCAGCTGCAACAAGGACTGCAGCCTCTACACACGGGGCGGCTGCATAAACCACTACGCTACTGACCGCCCCTAAGCTTTTATTTTTGACAGAGACAGCTGAAGGGAGATGGGGAACAACATGCAGCAGGTCGGAGGTCGGATTCAAACCCAGGGCCGCTGCTGAGCCTTCATACATGGGCCGGATAATCTAGAACCTGAGCTAATAGACGCCCCAGTTGCAGAAATCTGCTTCAGTAATCTTTTCTAATCTGTTACAGTATTTATGATCAGGCAGATGATTAATACAGCCCGTCTTCATGATAAGAGTTAAACCATCAGTGCTGTCTGACAGCTGCACTCAGCTGTACACACACACACACACACACACACACACACACACACACACACACACACACACACACACTTACTTCTCGTACAGGAACTCATCGTCTGTGCAGAAATAGTGTGTGTTAGCCGTACTTTTAGGTTTACTGCGTAAGGTGGCGAAGTACAGACGCTCTGTGAGAGACAGACAGACAGACAGACAGACAGACAGACAGGTTAACAAACTGCACTCAGTCTCACTCTTTCTGGTTTAGATGAAAGCCGACATCACCTGAAACATTAAAAATAATTAAATACGACAAACAAACAAAACTTTTTTTTCTGTTTTTCTTCTGTAAGCCCAGGGAATTCTGGGAAAATGAGGCATGGTGTACTTCCTGTCCGATGAGTCCTACACATGAGCAGAGACGAGGAGGAAGTGACTCGCTCGTTAACGGCTTACATCATCAGAACAGACGCCACGGTAACGATGAAGACGTCTAGCGACCGACACGTGACACGGGTCACCTGTGTGTTAACGTGTTCAGCAGCCCTGCTCTCAGACTCCAGCTCACCCAGCCGGTTCTGCTGGACCGGACCAGAGCGACACCCACCCGGACTCTCTCTGTCATGATGAAGTTACAGGAAGCGATGAGGGCCAAAAACTGAACGATGAACACACACCTGAGAATAGTTTTCAGCCTCATCACCAGGACGGACGGCAGCTCTGAAGTGACCAAACCAGGTGACCACAGGTGAGGAAGAAGGGTGATCACAGGTGATGCACATTTTAAATGAAAGATCATCTGAACCTTTAACAAACTTTTATTGTCACATTTGTAATATCTGTACATATTTTAATTAACTGTTCATTAAATTGTTTTATGTATAAATAAAGTTTTCTTTTCAAATGAAGTTACCTCTGATGAAGTTTGTTAGCATGTTATGTTTATGTTAAGTTTTGTGTATAAATAAACTTTTATTGGTGTGTATACATAAAGTTACTTTAATACTCTGTATAAATAAAGTTTATAAATAAAGTTACATTAGTACTCTGTATAAATAAAGTTTATTAATAAAGTTACATTAGTACTTTGTATAAATAAAGTTTATAAATAAAGTTACATTAGTACTCTGTATAAATGAAGTTTATAAATAAAGTTACATTAATACTCTGTATAAATAAAGTTACATTAATACTCTGTATAAATAAAGTTTATAAATAGTTTCATTAATACTCTGTATAAATAAAGTTTATAAATAAAGTTACATTAATACTCTGCATAAATAAAGTTTATAAATAAAGTTACATTAATACTCGGCATAAATAAAGTTTATAAATAAAGTTACATTAATACTCTGCATAAATAAAGTTTATAAATAAAGTTACAATCATACTCTGTATAAATAAAGTTACATTAGTACTCTATAAATAAAGTTTATAAATAAAGTTACATTAATACTCTGTATAAATAAAGTTTATAAATAGTTTTATTAGTACTCTGTATAAATAAAGTTTATAAATAGTTTCATTAGTACTCTGTATAAATAAAGTTTATAAATAGTTTCATTAGTACTCTGCATAAATGAAGTTTATAAATAAAGTTACATTAATACTCTGTATAAATAAAGTTTATAAATAAAGTTACATTAATACTCTGTATAAATAAAGTTACATTAATACTCTGTATAAATAAAGTTTATAAATAGTTTCATTAGTACTCTGTATAAATAAAGTTTATTAATAAAGTTACTCTGTATAAATAAAGTTTTGGGTCACCTCGGATGAACGACGCCGCTCCCAGCAGCTCGGCTCCCGGCAGCCCGGCTCCCGGCGGGCCGGCCCGCGGCTCCTCGGTGGTCCGGAACAGGGCGGACAGGATCGGGGAGTGTCGCAGCCCTTCCACCGTCATGGCTCCGTCTAATTCCTGCTCAAACTTTTCAGACTGCTAACAGCTCGGCTAGCCGTTAGCAGCTAGCAGCGGGGCTAGCAGAGTGTGTACGGAGTTAAAAAGTTAAAAACTTAGTACTCAGTTTCCCATCAGTCTGTGCGGCTCCTCTGCGTCCTCCGGGGCTCTCTCCCGGCTCTCTCCCGGCTCTCTTCCCGGCTCTCCACCGTCTCCGCGGGCTTCTTTTCCGCCTCTTTAAACAGTCCGGGTTAGCATGTTAGCACGTTAGCCGTGTGGCGGTCTGAGAGTCTGGAACTCTGATTGACCGGGGCCCTCCTTAAGACACGTTACCACGGCAACGGGAGCCGCTCCCATAGCAACCGCAGCCAATCACCAAACAGCGGCCTGTGCTGCCTTCATGCTCCGCTGGGAAACACGAACAATGAGGCTTTCATGGACCGAGAGTTACAAAACACGTGACGACGGTGAAGACAGACACCGAACCGGTCCACTAACCAGGTCCAGTTCTGTCAAAGTTCTACAGCAGAGTCCAGGTTCTAAAGCACAGATTAATTATATTAAGTTGAAGCTTCTTCTGACGGGTTCAGTTTAGACCCTGATTACAGAACCAAACTGAACCGAACCTGGACGTGCCAGTTCAGTCGTTTTATTTTTTTAAAGAAATAAAGACGGTTTATAATTCAGACTATTCTTTTTCATAATTCAGTTTAAACTTTGAAGGATGAAAACATTCAACTGGAATTTAAATATGAGATTTCTCTTGTTATCTGAACGTGATTTCATAAAGTTTGAAACATCTTTGCTCATCTGTTTACCTGTTCACAGGTGAGGCTCTCCTGTCCTGTCTCGTGGTCTTACCTGATCTGGATCCAGCTCATGACATCAGCTCTGGCAGCAGGTGAAATAATCTCACCTGATTGGTTGTTTGTGTGTCAGACTGCAGGTCTGTTAATGTCTGCTGATGATGTCAGAATCTCACCTGCAATCAGGGAGATCCACACACGGTTTGGTGCTGGTGCTGGTCCAGATCCTTGTCCTGGTCCCGGACCTGATCCTGGTCCTGGTTGGAGGATCCGGGGGCCGTCCTGGTGCGTCCTCCAGGCCCCGGCATCCGCCATACTGCAGGGCGGCGAGCAGACTGCGGGGACGCAGCCAGGCTGAGCTGAGGAGGTGTCAGGTGACCCAGATCAGGTTACTCCTGGTTCCAGAGGGGACAGAGGTGTGAGTTTACAGCCTCCTCAGGTTTCAACACACATTCAGGTCTGAGTTGGACTTCCTGCTGTACACACTGTACATCAGCTCACCTGCTGCAGGTGAGTTAACAAGGTTAGAGGGACAATCAACATGACACCACACTGATGACATCACGGAAACAACACAGGGACCACAGGAAGTCCAGGTCCACCTGGGAGGTCTTAACAGATCACCTGTCTCCATCCTGACCCTGAGGAACAGGTCCGGTCTCACTGTTAGGACTACAATACCCAGAATCCACAGTCAGAACTGAACTAAACTACAGAGTCTTTGGTTTCACGTCATGTTCTGGGCAGGTTAAAGTTCATCCCTGCCGCTCCTCACCTGTCAGACACGTGAACGTACTTAGATGAAGACTGAAAATCAACACCTGGAACGATTAGTATCGTCGTAAACAAAAGAATGGCGCATTCTGGGAAATGTAGGACTCATGAAGAAGGATGAGACTCAGACATATGAAACATTTCATTATTTTTATTAAAGAAACACCCTGAGAGACAGAAGCAGCTACACAGAGACAGAGAGTGTGTGTGTTGTGTGTATTGTGTGTCTACAGGTGTGGGTTGCTTGCTCCTGATCCTTCACATTCGATGATGTAGTTGATGTGTTGCTGCTCAGTTCGTCTTCTGACTTTGTTATCGTGAACTTCGCCTGAAAAAAAAAAACATTACATTTTTGTTAATTATTTGGAATTAACGGTGTTAGTCGGTTGTGTCAAACGGACATAAACCACATGGTGTGTGACCTGAGTCAGCTGCTCTGCGATGTGAATGGCCGTCTGTGTGTGCAGCGTCACGGCTCCTGTTCGAATCCGAGATGTTCCCTTCGCCAACGCCATGAAGATGATGAGCTGAGGAGGAAGAAGAGGTCAGGGCGACGTCAGAGTGAGGTCACAGTGAGGTCAGAGCGAAGTCAGAACGACGTCAGAGTGAAGTCAGAGCGACGTCAGAGTGAAGTCAGAGCGACGTCAGAGTGAGGTCACAGTGAGGTCAGAGCGACGTCAGAGTGAAGTCACAGTGAGGTCACAGTGAGGTCAGAGTGAGGCCAGAGCGACGTCAGAGTGAAGTCAGAGCGACGTCAGAGTGAGGTCACAGTGAAGTCAGAGGTCTCACCTGGTCTTGCAGGAACTCGTCCACACAGCCATTGTGCCTGATGTTTTTCAGCAACATCTCAGCAGCTTCAATACCGATTTTATCTGCATACACACCTGAAAACCACACAGACCACGTGTATTACAGTGTGCATATATTGCAGTGTGTGTATATTGCAGTGCGCGTATATTGCAGTGCGCGTATATTAGTGTGTCCGTATATTACAGTGCGCGTATATTACAGTGCGCGTATATTGCAGTGCGCGTATATTAGTGTGTCCGTATATTACAGTGCGTGTATATTACAGTGCGTGTATATTGCAGTGCGCGTATATTAGCGTGTCCGTATATTACAGTGTGTGTATCTTGCAGTGTGCGTGTATTAACAGTGTGTGTATATTGCAGTGCGCATATATTGCAGTGCGCGTATATTAGTGTGTCCGTATATTACAGTGCGTGTATATTGCAGTGCGCGTATATTAGTGTGTCCGTATATTACAGTGCGTGTATATTACAGTGCGTGTATATTGCAGTGCGCGTATATTAGCGTGTCCGTATATTACAGTGTGTGTATCTTGCAGTGTGCGTGTATTAAGAGTGTGTGTATATTGCAGTGCGTGTATATTACAGTGCGTGTATATTAGCGTGTCCGTATATTACAGTGTGTGTATATTGCAGTGCGCGTGTATTAAGAGTGTGTGTATATTGCAGTGCGTGTATATTAGCGTGTCCGTATATGACAGTGCGCGTATATTAGCGTGTCCGTATATTACAGTGCGCTTATATATTACAGTGCGTGTATATTAGCGTGTCCGTATATTGCGGTGCGCGTATATATTACAGTGCGTGTATATTAGCGTGTCCGTGTATTGCGGTGCGCGTATATTGCGGTACGCGTATATTGCAGTGCGTGTATATTAGCGTGTCCGTATATTACAGTGCGTGTATATTAGCGTGTCCGTGTATTGCAGTGCGCGTGTATATTACAGTGCGTGTATATGAGTGTGTCCGTGTATTGCGGTGCGCGTATATTGCGGTACGCGTATATTGCAGTGCGTGCATATTAGCGTGTCCGTATATAACAGTGCGTGTATATCAGCGTGTCCGTATATTACAGTGCATGTATATAAGCATGTCCGTATATTGCAGTGCGCGAATATTAGCGTGTTCGTATATTGCAGTGCGCGTATATTGCAGTGCGCGTATATATTACAGTGCGTGTATATATTACAGTGCGTGTATATTAGCGTGTCCGTGTATTGCGGTGCGCGTATATATAACAGTGCGCGTATATATTACAGTGCGTGTATATTAGCGTGTCCGTGTATTGCGGTGCGCGTATATTGCGGTACGCGTATATTGCGGTGCGTGCATATTAGCGTGTCCGTATATTACAGTGCGTGTATATTAGCATGTCCGTATATTGCAGTGCGCGAATATTAGCGTGTTCGTATATTGCAGTGCGCGAATATTAGCGTGTTCGTATATTGCAGTGCGCGTATATTGCAGTGCGCGTATATATTACAGTGCGTGTATATAGTGTATATATTACAGTGCGTGTATATTAGCGTGTCCGTGTATTGCAGTGCGCGTATATATTACAGTGCGCGTATATATTACAGTGCGCGTATATATTAAAGTGCGTGTATATTAGCGTGTCCGTGTATTGCGGTGCGCGTATATTACGGTGCGCGTATATTACGGTGCGCGTATATTAGCGTGTCCGTATATTAGCGTGTCCGTATATTGCAGTGCGCGTATATTGCAGTGCGCGTATATTGCAGTGCGCGTATATTACAGTGCGCGTATATTAGCGTGTCCGTATATCGCGGTGCACGTATATTAGCGTGTCCGTATATCGCGGTGCACGTATATTAGCGTGTCCGTATATCACGGTGCGCGTATATTAGCGTGTCCGTATATCACGGTGCGCGTATATTAGCGTGTCCGTATATCACGGTGCGCGTATATCAGCGTGTCCGTATATCACGGTGCGCGTATATCAGCGTGTCCGTATATCACAGTGCGCGTATATATTGCAGTGCGTGTATATTAGCATGTCTGAATATTACAGTGCGTGCACGTATATTACAGTGCGTGCACGTATATTGCGGTGCGCGTATATTAGTGTGTATATTACAGTGTGCGTATATTTGTGTGTATATTAGTGTGTGCGTATATTAGTGTGTGCGTATATTACAGTGTGCGTATATTGCAGTGTGCGTATATTAGTGTGCGCCTATATTACAGTGTGCGTATATTACACTGTGCGTATATTAGTGTGTGCGTATATTACAGTGTGCGTATATTAGTGTGTGCGTATATTACAGTGTGCGTATATTAGTGTGTGCGTATATTAGTGTGTGCGTATATTCCAGTGTGTGTATATTACACTGTGCGTATATTAGTGTGTGCGTATATTACAGTGTGCGTATATTTGTGTGTATATTACAGTGTGCGTATATTAGTGTGTGCGTATATTAGTGTGTGCATGTATATTCCAGTGTGTGTATTACACAGTGTGTAGTTTTTATTTGTTCATTTATTTTTTGGCCTTTTACTTTGACAGAGACAGCTGAACAGTGACAGGAAATGACATGCGGGAAAGAGCCACAGGTCGGATTCGAACTTTGGACTGGGGCTTCACACACGGGACGGCGGCTCGATCAAACCGAGCTAAACTCCGCCCATGAAGTGTGTAGTTGTGTGTAGTTTTCAAACACAGTTCGTGGCGTCCTCACCTTTCTTGCCCAGAGCCGAACCTGCAAACACACAACCGGTCGAAGACTCTGCGATGATTCTGAAACAGAGAGAAGAGACCGTCCAATCAGAACATTCGGTCATCAATAAAGCAGCGGTGTCAGTGGGTGGGCGGGGCTTACATTATGCCGTTGCCATTGCCGCAGGCTTTTTCCTTCTCCTGCAGTGGCTGGATGTTGATGTAGAGCTCCTTGATCTCCTTCCTGATGGTTCGGACAGCTGCTGTCGACATGTCTTTAGCCAACTGAACACAAGCAGCACAATCAAAACAACCAATGGCAGCGCATCACTTCCTGTCTGAAGGCGTGTAAATGTGTCAGTGTGAACTTTACTTTGAAGGGCAGCACTCCGGCAACGAAGGCGCGGCCATAGATCTTGGTGATGTTTCCTCTCTCCGTCATGATGACAGGCTGCAGCTCTTTGACCGGGTTCACCGTCACCACCACCTCACCTCCACCTTTAGGGTAGTACCCCCTACACACACAAACACACCATCACACACACACACACACACAGCTGGGACACGGTTCGACTGAGAAACAGTAAACTGACCTCATTCTGATGTCACAGTCAAAATGGACGCCAAACTTTTCCATGATTGGTTTAAACACCTGAAGAAGAAACAACGCAGGAAGTTCAACACACACGAGGAAGTGTGTGTTACAATGTGTAATTTGGAGTGTGTGTATACATGTATAACAATATGTACATTGCAGTGTGTATATGATGTGTATTAAATCAGATTTTATTTGTACAGTCCAAAGTCACAAAGTCCATTTTCCTCTGAGGCTTTACAATCTGTACAGGGAGTGACTCCCTCTGTGCTTAGACCCTCGGAGAGAGTGAGGAAAACTTTAACAGGGAAAAATGTGGAAGAAACCTCAGGAAGAGCCACAGAGGAGGGATCCCTCTGCCAGGACGGACAGACGTGCAATAGATGTCAGTGTACAGGACAAATCAGTGTGTATCACAGAGTGTGTGTATCACAGAGTGTGTGTGTCACAGAGTGTGTGTGTCACAGAGTGTGTGTATCACAGAGTGTGTGTATCACAGAGTGTGTGTGTCACAGAGTGTGTGTGTCACAGAGTGTGTGTGTCACAGAGTGTGTGTGTCACAGAGTGTGTGTATCACAGAGTGTGTGTGTCACAGAGTGTGTGTGTCACAGAGTGTGTGTATCACAGAGTGTGTGTGTCACAGAGTGTGTGTGTCACAGAGTGTGTGTATCACAGAGTGTGTGTGTCACAGAGTGTGTGTGTCACAGAGTGTGTGTGTCACAGAGTGTGTGTGTCACAGAGTGTGTGTGTCACAGAGTGTGTGTATCACAGAGTGTGTGTATCACAGAGTGTGTGTATCACAGAGTGTGTGTGTCACAGAGTGTGTGTATCACAGAGTGTGTGTGTCACAGAGTGTGTGTATCACAGAGTGTGTGTGTCACAGAGTGTGTGTGTCACAGAGTGTGTGTGTCACAGAGTGTGTGTGTCACAGAGTGTGTGTGTCACAGAGTGTGTGTATCACAGAGTGTGTGTATCACAGAGTGTGTGTATCACAGAGTGTGTGTGTCACAGAGTGTGTGTATCACAGAGTGTGTGTGTCACAGAGTGTGTGTATCACAGAGTGTGTGTGTCACAGAGTGTGTGTGTCACAGAGTGTGTGTGTCACAGAGTGTGTGTCACAGAGTGTGTGTGTCACAGAGTGTGTGTATCACAGAGTGTGTGTATCACAGAGTGTGTGTGTCACAGAGTGTGTGTATCACAGAGTGTGTGTGTCACAGAGTGTGTGTGTCACAGAGTGTGTGTGTCACAGAGTGTGTGTGTCACAGAGTGTGTGTGTCACAGAGTGTGTGTATCACAGAGTGTGTGTGTCACAGAGTGTGTGTGTCACAGAGTGTGTGTGTCACAGAGTGTGTGTATCACAGAGTGTGTGTATCACAGAGTGTGTGTGTCACAGAGTGTGTGTATCACAGAGTGTGTGTGTCACAGAGTGTGTGTGTCACAGAGTGTGTGTGTCACAGAGTGTGTTGCACCTTGACTGTGTAGTCGATCTGAGGAGCCATCTCTGCGTTGGTTCCTCCCTTCAGACAGAGCTGAGAGGACGATTCAGAAAACAGAGCACAGGGCAGACAGACCTGCAGCAACAAACACACACTCCTGACAGACACACACACACACACACACACACACACACACACACACACGGCTTGAATATGATTATTAATTAACAATTCATTACTCACAGACAGGTACAGACAGACAGGTACAGACACAGACAGGTACAGACACAGACAGGCACAGACACAGACAGGCACAGACACAGACAGGCACAGACAGGCACAGACACAGACAGGCACAGACAGGTACAGACACAGACAGGTACAGACACAGACAGGTACAGACACAGACAGGTACAGGCACAGGCACAGACAGACACAGACAGGCACAGACACAGACAGGCACAGACACAGACAGGCACAGACACAGACAGGCACAGACACAGACAGGCACAGACACAGACAGGCACAGACAGGCACAGACAGGTACAGACAGGTACAGACGGTCTCACCCTGCCGTCTGTGTGTCAGCCGTGTGGTTTCCAGACCGGATCTTTCCTGGAGTCAGGCTGATGTCCGTGGAGCCGATGGTGGCTCCTTGCAGACTGCCTGAACACAGATCAGAGACCAGCTGCAGACCGCACAGGTGCTGAGGTCTGAACACACACACACACACACACACACCACACACACACACACACACACAACCTGATGCTTGATATTTAAACTTTATGTCAAAATAATAAATCAGAAAATATGACTCGGACTGTTTGAAGCTCTGCTGTGAGTTCATCATGTTAAATAAACTTCATTAGCGGGGCTGCATGTTCGGGGCTGCATGTTCGGGGCTGCATGTTCGGGGCTCGGGGCTGCATGTTCGGGGCTCGGGCTGCATGTTCGGGGCTCGGGGCTGCATGTTCGGGGCTCGGTGCTGCATGTTCGGGGCTCGGGGCTGCATGTTCGGGGCTCGGGGCTGCATGTTCGGGGCTCGGTGCTGCATGTTCGGGGCTCGGGGCTGCATGTTCGGGGTTCGGGGCTGCATGTTCGGGGCTCGGTGCTGCATGTTCGGGGCTCGGGGCTGCATGTTCGGGGCTCGGGGCTGCATGTTCGGGGCTGCATGTTCGGGGCTGCATGTTCGGGGCTGCATGTTCGGGGCTCGGGGCTGCATGTTCGGGGCTGCATGTTCGGGGCTGCATGTTCGGGGCTGCATGTTCGGGGCTGCATGTTCGGGGCTCGGGGCTGCATGTTCGGGGCTGCATGTTCGGGGCTCGGGCTGCATGTTCGGGGCTGCATGTTCGGGGCTCGGGGCTGCATGTTCGGGGCTGCATGTTCGGGGCTCGGGGCTGCATGTTCGGGGCTGCATGTTCGGGGCTGCATGTTCGGGGCTGCATGTTCGGGCTGCATGTTCGGGGCTCGGGGCTGCATGTTGGGGCTCGGGGCTGCATGTTCGGGGCTCGGGGCTGCATGTTCGGGGCTCGGGGCTGCATGTTCGGGCTGCATGTTCGGGGCTCGGGGCTGCATGTTCGGGGCTGCATGTTCGGGGCTGCATGTTCGGGGCTCGGGGCTGCATGTTCGGGGCTCGGGGCTGCATGTTCGGGGCTCGGGCTGCATGTTCGGGGCTGCATGTTCGGGGCTGCATGTTCGGGGCTGCATGTTCGGGGCTCGGGCTGCATGTTCGGGGCTCGGGCTGCATGTTCGGGCTGCATGTTCGGGGCTCGGGGCTGCATGTTCGGGGCTCGGGGCTGCATGTTCGGGGCTCGGGGCTGCATGTTCGGGGCTGCATGTTCGGGGCTCGGGGCTGCATGTTCGGGGCTGCATGTTCGGGGCTGCATGTTCGGGCTCGGGGCTGCATGTTCGGGGCTGGGGCTGCATGTTCGGGGCTGCATGTTCGGGGCTGCATGTTCGGGGCTGCATGTTCGGGGCTGCATGTTCGGGCTCGGTGCTGCATGTTCGGGGCTGCATGTTCGGGGCTCGGGGCTGCATGTTCGGGGCTCGGGGCTGCATGTTCGGTGCTGCATGTTCGGGGCTGCATGTTCGGTGCTGCATGTTCGGGGCTCGGTGCTGCATGTTCGGGGCTCGGTGCTGCATGTTCGGGGCTCGGTGCTGCATGTTCGGGGCTCGGTGCTGCATGTTCGGGGCTCGGTGCTGCATGTTCGGGGCTCGGTGCTGCATGTTCGGGGCTCGGTGCTGCCTGTTCGGGGCTCGGTGCTGCCTGTTCGGGGCTGCATGTTCGGGGCTGCATGTTCGGGGCTCGGGGCTGCATGTTCGGGGCTCGGGGCTGCATGTTCGGGGCTGCATGTTCGGTGCTGCATGTTCGGGGCTCGGTGCTGCATGTTCGGGGCTCGGTGCTGCATGTTCGGGGCTCGGTGCTGCATGTTCGGGGCTCGGTGCTGCATGTTCGGGGCTCGGTGCTGCATGTTCGGGGCTCGGTGCTGCATGTTCGGGGCTGCATGTTCGGGGCTGCATGTTCGGGGGGGCTGCATGTTCGGGGCTGCATGTTCGGGGCTGCATGTTCGGGGCTGCATGTTCGGGGCTCGGGGCTGCATGTTCGGGGCTGCATGTTCGGGGCTGCATGTTCGGGCTGCATGTTCGGGGCTCGGGGCTGCATGTTCGGGGCTGCATGTTCGGGGCTCGGGCTGCATGTTCGGGGCTGCATGTTCGGGCTGCATGTTCGGGGCTGCATGTTCGGGGCTGCATGTTCGGGGCTCGGTGCTGCATGTTCGGGGCTCGGTGCTGCATGTTCGGGCTCGGGTGCTGCATGTTCGGGGCTCGGTGCTGCATGTTCGGGGCTCGGTGCTGCATGTTCGGGCTCGGTGCTGCATGTTCGGGGCTCGGTGCTGCATGTTCGGGGCTCGGTGCTGCATGTTCGGTGCTGCATGTTCGGGGCTGCATGTTCGGGGCTGCATGTTCGGGGCTCGGTGCTGCATGTTCGGGGCTCGGTGCTGCATGTTCGGGGCTCGGTGCTGCATGTTCGGGGCTCGGTGCCGCCTGTTCGGGGCTGCATGTTCGGGGCTGCATGTTCGGGGCTCGGGGCTGCATGTTCGGGGTTCGGTGCTGCATGTTCGGTGCTGCATGTTCGGGGCTGCATGTTCGGTGCTGCATGTTCGGTGCTGCATGTTCGGGGCTGCATGTTCGGTGCTGCATGTTCGGGGCTGCATGTTCGGTGCTGCATGTTCGGGGCTGCATGTTCGGTGCTGCATGTTCGGTGCTGCATGTTCGGTGCTGCATGTTCGGGGCTGCATGTTCGGGGCTCGGTGCTGCATGTTCGGGGCTCGGTGTTGCATGTTCGGGGCTCGGTGCTGCATGTTCGGGGCTCGGTGCTGCATGTTCGGGGCTCGGTGCTGCATGTTCGGGGCTCGGTGCTGCATGTTCGGGGCTCGGTGCTGCATGTTCGGGGCTGCATGTTCGGGGCTCGGTGTTGCATGTTCGGGGCTGCATGTTCGGGGCTCGGTGCTGCATGTTCGGGGCTGCATGTTCGGGGCTCGGTGTTGCATGTTCGGGGCTCGGTGCTGCATGTTCGGGGCTCGGTGCTGCATGTTCGGGGCTCGGTGCTGCATGTTCGGGGCTCGGTGCTGCATGTTCGGGGCTCGGTGCCGCCTGTTCGGGGCTGCATGTTCGGGGCTGCATGTTCGGGGCTTGGGGCTGCATGTTCGGGGCTGCATGTTCGGGGCTTGGTGCTGCATGTTCGGTGCTGCATGTTCGGGGCTCGGGGCCGCCTGTTCGGTGCTGCATGTTCGGGGCTCGGTGCCGCCTGTTCGGGGCTGCATGTTCGGGGCTCGGGGCTGCATGTTCGGGGCTCGGGGCCGCCTGTTCGGGGCTCGGGGCCGCCTGTTCGGGGCTCGGGGCCGCCTGTTCGGGGCTCGGTGCCGCCTGTTCGGGGCTCGGTGCCGCCTGTTCGGGGCTCGGTGCCGCCTGTTCGGGCCTACAGCAGGTTTAAGGTGTGGATCATGCAGCTGCTGTGTTACAGTGTTAGCCGGGCGGGTTCTGTCTCTCTTGTCTGGTCAACATGTTGGACTCGGTCGGTTCGGGTTAAGGTTCGGCAGCCTCGCGGGCCGCTGGTCATTGTTGCTGTCTGTTCACTCACTTCAATGAATAGGCTAACGTTAGCCTGCTAACTGCTAACTCACCTGAGCCCCGGTGTGCTCCTGCCCGCGCGGATCTTCGTGATCTTGATGGCGGAGCCGGTGATGCAGCTGAGCGCCGCGGAGACTCTCAGGATCTGTCCGCCCTGCAGAGAACCGACACCGGGGAAGAGAACGGACATGAGTGAGCTCAGCACCGGCTGCTAACCGCTGTTAGCCCTCTGTTAGCATGTTAGCAGCGGGACAACAGCAGCTGTCACCGGGCCCGGTACCGGTACCGTGAGTACTCACTCCCTCCATGACGCTGCCGTCGATCTCCACCGCTGCAGAGTCCATCCTCAGCAGAACTTTGAACCAGAACCGAGCTCAGCTTGCAGGACTTCTTCCACTGTTTGTGTCTGTGATGCTTCTTCTCCGTCTGCAACTTCTCTGCGTCAACCGGCAATCACGGCAGCCACTTCCGGCTTCACCCTTCAAAAAAAATGCAGCTATCGCGTCGGCGCTTTGCTGGGCGACGAAACGACGAGGCGAGCACGTGCTTTAGTAACTTTAACTAAAATAAGCAGCACGACTTGTTTCTGTAACAACCTCAACCTGCAAGTAAATCTGTAAATGATCTGATTTCAATCGAAGATTCACAGAATAATCTGGATTTTATCTGAATGACAGATGATCTGTCAGTTATCTGTTAGTGTAACTAACTGTGTGGGTATGCATAACCCTGGTTTGTTTTACATGGATTCTCATCTGAAGAACTTTGTGGTTTTCTTTGAGCTACATATGCACTTTATTTTGGTAAGCATTTTCGGTGTTACTCCGGTGTTTTCAGAAAACTTGATTCATCGAGTGGTTCTGTTCTGTCGCCTCCTGTTGGCTGCATGAAGAATAACAACTACACGAAAAGACGCCACAGAAAGATAACTGTAGAGTCATGGTGTGACCATAGTCCCTGCAGAGTCACTGTAGAGTCACTGCAGAGTCACTGTGTGACCATAGTCCCTGCAGAGTCACTGTAGAAGTGTAGAGTCACTGTAGAGTTACTGCAGAGTCACTGTAGAAGTGTAGAGTCACTGTAGAGTTACTGCAGAGTCACTGTAGAGTCAATTTAGAGTCACTGCAGAGTCACTGTAGAAGTGTAGAGTCACTGTAGAGTCACTGCAGAGACACTGTAGAGTCAATTTAGAGTCACTGCAGAGTCACTGCAGAGTCACTGTAGAGTCACTGCAGAGACACTGTAGAGTCAATTTAGAGTCACTGCAGAGTCACTGTAGAAGTGTAGAGTCACTGTAGAATCACTGCAGAGACACTGTAGAGTCAATTTAGAGTCACTGCAGAGTCACTGTAGAGTCACTGCAGAGACACTGTAGAGTCAATTTAGAGTCACTGCAGAGACACTGTAGAGTCAATTTAGAGTCACTGCAGAGTCACTGTAGAGTCACTGCACAGACACTGTAGAGTCAATTTAGAGTCACTGCAGAGTCACTGTAGAAGTGTAGAGTCACTGTAGAGTCACTGCAGAGACACTGTAGAGTCAATTTAGAGTCACTGCAGAGTCACTGTAGAGTCACTGCAGAGACACTGTAGAGTCAATTTAGAGTCACTGCAGAGGAACTGTAGAGTCAATTTAGAGTCACTGCAGAGTCACTGTAGAGTCACTGCAGAGACACTGTAGAGTCAATTTAGAGTCACTGTAGAGTCACTGTAGAGTCACTGCAGAGACACTGTAGAGTCAATTTAGAGTCACTGCAGAGTCACTGTAGAGTCACTGCAGAGACACTGTAGAGTCAATTTAGAGTCACTGCAGAGACACTGTAGAGTCAATTTAGAGTCACTGCAGAGTCACTGTAGAGTCACTGCAGAGACACTGTAGAGTCAATTTAGAGTCACTGCAGAGTCACTGTAGAAGTGTAGAGTCACTGTAGAGTCACTGCAGAGTCACTGTAGAAGTGTAGAGTCACTGTAGAGTCACTGCAGAGTCACTGTAGAAGTGTAGAGTCACTGTAGAGTTACTGCAGAGACACTGTAGAGTCAATTTAGAGTCACTGCAGAGTCACTGTAGAAGTGTAGAGTCACTGCAGAGTCACTGTAGAAGTGTAGAGTCACTGTAGAGTCACTGCAGAGTCACTGTAGAGTCAATTTAGAGTCACTGCAGAGTCACTGTAGAAGTGTAGAGTCACTGTAGAGTTACTGCAGAGTCACTGTAGAGTCAATTTAGAGTCACTGCAGAGTCACTGTAGAAGTGTAGAGTCACTGTAGAGTCACTGCAGAGACACTGTAGAGTCAATTTAGAGTCACTGCAGAGTCACTGTAGAAGTGTAGAGTCACTGTAGAGTCACTGTAGAAGTGTAGAGTCACTGTAGAGTCACTGCAGAGACAGTGTAGAGTCAATTTAGAGTCACTGCAGAGTCACTGTAGAAGTGTAGAGTCACTGTAGAGTCACTGCAGAGTCACTGTAGAAGTGTAGAGTCACTGTAGAGTTACTGCAGAGACACTGTAGAGTCAATTTAGAGTCACTGCAGAGTCACTGTAGAAGTGTAGAGTCACTGTAGAGTCACTGCAGAGACACTGTAGAGTCAATTTAGAGTCACTGCAGAGTCACTGTAGAGTCAATTTAGAGTCACTGCAGAGTCACTATAGAAGTGTAGAGTCACTGTAGAGTCACTGCAGAGTCACTGTAGAAGTGTAGAGTCACTGTAGAGTCACTGTAGAAGTGTAGAGTCACTGTAGAAGTGTAGAGTCACTGCAGAGTCACTGTAGAAGTGTAGAGTCACTGTAGAGTTACTGCAGAGACACTGTAGAGTCAATTTAGAGTCACTGCAGAGTCACTGTAGAAGTGTAGAGTCACTGCAGAGTCACTGTAGAAGTGTAGAGTCACTGCAGAGTCACTGTAGAAGTGTAGAGTCACTGTAGAGTTACTGCAGAGTCACTGTAGAGTCAATTTAGAGTCACTGCAGAGTCACTGTAGAAGTGTAGAGTCACTGTAGAGTCACTGCAGAGACACTGTAGAGTCAATTTAGAGTCACTGCAGAGTCACTGTAGAAGTGCAGAGTCACTGTAGAGTCACTGTAGAGTCACTGTAGAAGTGTAGAGTCACTGCAGAGTTACTACAGAGTCACTGTAGAAGTGTAGAGTCACTGCAGAGTTACTACAGAGTCACTGTAGAAGTGTAGAGTCACTGCAGAGTTACTACAGAGTCACTGTAGAAGTGTAGAGTCACTGCAGAGTCACTGTAGAAGTGTAGAGTCACTGCAGAGTTACTACAGAGTCACTGTAGAAGTGTAGAGTCACTGCAGAGTTACTGCAGAGTCACTGTAGAAGTGTAGAGTCACTGCAGAGTTACTACAGAGTCACTGTAGAAGTGTAGAGTCACTGCAGAGTTACTGCAGAGTCACTGTAGAAGTGTAGAGTCACTGTAGAGTTACTGCAGAGTCACTGTAGAGTCACTGTAGAGTCACTGTAGAGTCACTGCAGAGTCACTGTAGAGTCACTGTAGAGTCACTATAGAATGACTGCAGAATCACCATAGAGTGACAGTAGAAATATAGAGTTACTGTAGAGTCACTGCAGTTAAGTTATTGCACACATGTATATTTTCCTTCTGTATATTTTTAGAGATAGCACCATATGTTCTTCCTCCTCAGAGTTGATTTGATTCTATACTGTGTCACCATTTTACCTCAGGCCTGTATATAGTGTTCTGTGTTACTGTGTTACTTGAGTTAAATGTCTGAGTTAAACTTTGAGTTAAACTTTGTGTTAACTTTAAGTTAAACTTTGAGTTAAATGTGTGAGTTAATCTTTGAGTTAAACTTTGTGTTAAATGTGTGAGTTAAACCTTGAGTTAAATGTCTGAGTTAAATGTCTGAGTTAAATGTGTGAGTTAATCTTTGAGTTAAACTTTGAGTTAATCTTTGAGTTAAACTTTAAGTTTAACTTTGAGTTAAATGTGTGAGTTAATCTTTGAGTTAAACTTTGAGTTAATCTTTGAGTTAAACTTTAAGTTTAACTTTGAGTTAAATGTGTGAGTTAATCTTTGAGTTAAACTTTGAGTTGAATGTCGGAGTTAAACCTTGAGTTAATCTTTGAGTTAAACTTTGAGTTAATCTTTGAGTTAAACTTTGAGTTAATCTTTGAGTTAATCTTTGAGTTAATCTTTGAGTTAAACTTTGAGTTAAACTTTGAGTTAATCTTTGAGTTAATCTTTGAGTTAAACTTTAAGTTAAACTTTGAGTTAAACTTTGAGTTAATCTTTGAGTTAAACTTTGAGTTAAACTTTGAGTTAAACTTTGAGTTAAACTTTGAGTTAATCTTTGAGTTAAACTTTGAGTTGAATGTCGGAGTTAAACTTTGAGTTAATCTTTGAGTTAATCTTTGAGTTAATCTTTGAGTTAAACTTTGAGTTAATCTTTGAGTTAAACTTTGAGTTAATCTTTGAGTTAATCTTTGAGTTAAACTTTGAGTTAATCTTTGTGTTAAACTTTGAGTTAATCTTTGAGTTAATCTTTGAGTTAATCTTTGAGTTAAACTTTGAGTTAATCTTTGAGTTAATCTTTGAGTTAATCTTTGAGTTAAACTTTGAGTTAATCTTTGAGTTAAACTTTGAGTTAATCTTTGAGTTAATCTTTGAGTTAAACTTTGAGTTAAACTTTGAGTTAATCTTTGAGTTAATCTTTGAGTTAAACCTTGAGTTAATCTTTGAGTTAATCTTTGAGTTAAACTTTGAGTTAAACTTTGAGTTAATCTTTGAGTTAATCTTTGAGTTAAACTTTGAGTTAAACTTTGAGTTAAACTTTGAGTTAATCTTTGAGTTAAACTTTGAGTTAAACTTTGAGTTAATCTTTGAGTTAATCTTTGAGTTAAACTTTGAGTTAATCTTTCAGTTAAACCTTGAGTTAAACTTTGAGTTAAACTTTGAGTTAAACTTTGAGTTAATCTTTGAGTTAATCTTTGAGAACTGATGAAACCAAAACAAACCGGATGCAGTTCCTCTTCTGGCCGCGCGGTGTCGGTGTGACTTGATTCCCGCGTGCAGTCTGCCGCACGCGCAGGAGAACAAGACGCTGCACAGTGATTGGCTGCTGAGAGGGCGTGCAGCTGTGACGTCAGGGCAGCAGCAGAGAGGAAAGATGGCGGCGGTGACCAGAGGCTCGTTGTCCGTGCTCAGACAGCTGGTGAGAAAAACACGTTAATGTGACGTCATGCAGACACCTGCTCTCTGCTAATGACGTCAGCGAACGTGGGCTGACGTCATCGCGCCGGCTCATGTTAGCTTAGCCTGTTAGCTGCTGCAGTAACCTGCTGATGCTAATGCTAATCGTAATGCTAACAGTGAATACAGTCAGCTGTTAGCCGCTAACTTAGCATGCTGCTAACAGCTGACTGAACCAGAACCAGCATGTGTGTGTATGGGTGAAGACAGTTCTGGTTCTGATGCTGACAGACTGTCTGTTATCGTCCTTTCAGCTGAGTCAGCAGTACCGCCGCCGCTGTTTCCCACCTCAGAACCTGAGGTCCAACAGAACCCTGCAGCCGCTGGCCTTCAGATGTGAGCGACACCTGCAGATGTCGAGCAGCAGGACGCTGCACACCGCTGCTGGTGAGTCCAGAACCGGTCCTGCTTCAGTCAGAGTTCAGAACTGGTCGGTCCCGTTTGAGGAATTCAGGAAGCAGACGGGCTGAACCGAGACGAGGACACACGAGACAAAGAGTCTGTTCTCTGCATCAGGAAGGGATGCGGTTACCATGGCAACCCGCCAGCTGAAGCGGGTCGGCTCTGTTTGTGAGGTCACAGTGCACAGGAAGAGCCGATGATGTCACTGATGATGTCACCATTGTGTTTCTCCTGCAGTGAGTCGAGGACCGGTCCTCCAGTTCAAACTGTCCGACATTGGAGAGGGCATCATGGAGGTCACAGTGAAGGAGTGGTACGTACGATACAACGTGGACCGACTCAGAACCAGAACCAGTTTATATTTACACACTGTTCATCCTGTCAGTCAGCAACACGACACGTCAGAGACTCTGACCTGACCCCTACCCAGTGAGACTCCTCACACTGTCCTCATGTCTTGATTTCTAGCGTTCTAGAGTGTTTAGGACGATGTGATGTCTTTGTCTCACAGGTATGTGAAGGAGGGGGACAAGGTGTCTCAGTTCGACAGTATCTGCGAGGTCCAGAGTGACAAGGCGTCGGTTACCATCACCAGCCGCTACGACGGAGTCATTAAGAAACTCTACTACGACGTGGACGCCACCGCCTTGGTGGGCAAGCCACTGGTGGACATTGAGACAGAGTCCAGTTCAGGTGAGACATCCAGGCTCTGGGTCCAGGTCTTTAGTGTTCTGTGTTCTGGTTTGAACCGGACTGACACCTGACTGTTTGTTCAGAGGTGATCCAGGAGGAAGACGTGGTGGAGACGCCCGCCATGGCTCGAGAAGAACACACCCACCAGGAGATCAAAGGTCACAAGACCCAGGCCACGCCTGCAGTCAGACGCCTCGCCATGGAGAACAACGTAAGTCTGTCCTCGCCGTGTGTTACTGGTCTCTGGTCCTCGGTGTAACTGGTGTAACTGGACTCTGTGGTGTAGATCAAGCTCAGCGAGGTGGTGGGGACGGGTAAAGATGGACGGATCCTGAAGGAGGACATCTTAAACTACCTGGCAAAGCAGACGGGAGCCATCTTGCCTCCGACTCCATTCCAGGAGATCCAGACTCCGCCTCCGCCCCCCGCTGCCAGGCCCATGAGCACTCCGGCAGCCATCAAAGCTCCACCCACAATGCCCAAACCGGTGTTCACCGGCAAAGACGTGACCGAACCCCTCAAAGGTCAGTCAGTAAAGAGCTATCGTTAGCTCTGAAGCTACGTCACAGCCGGGCTCAGCCTCAGTCCGATCCAGGTTCTGTAAGTCCGGTCTGTCTTTGTCCAGGTTTCCACCGAGCGATGGTGAAGACAATGACAGCGGCGCTGAAGATTCCTCACTTTGGGTACTGTGACGAGGTGGACTTGAGCCGGCTGGTGTCTCTGAGAGCTGAGCTCAAATCCATCACTGAAGGTCGTGGGGTCAAACTGAGCTACATGCCGTTCTTCATCAAGGTGTGACAGGCAGCAGAGATGATGCTGATTGGTTCACTGTGTCGTGTTGATGTTAATGCTGCCCTCTCATTGGTTCAGGCTGCCTCCCTCGGCCTCCTGCACTTTCCGATCCTCAACGCCTCGGTGGACGAAAGCTGCCAGAACATCACGTACAAGGTTTGACTTCTTCTCTTGTGTTTGTTATTTTAATGTCACGGACGGCACTCCGATCCAATAAACACCAACCAGAACCAGAACTCATCTGTGTTCAATCTTCTTTTAGTTCACTGTCGGATGATAAATGTTCCTCTCTGTTCATGGTCCTCAGACCAGCCGGCGTAGTTTGTTGTCACCTTTTGTTGACGGATGTTTCTGATGCCTCAGGCTTCTCATAACATCGGCCTGGCGATGGACACCAGTCAGGGTCTGCTGGTGCCCAACGTGAAGAACGTTCAGCTGCTCAGCGTGTTCGAGATCGCTCAGGAGCTGAACCGCCTGCAGGCGCTCGGAGCTGCAGGTCAGCTGGGAACCAACGAGCTCAGCGGGGGTACCTTCACCCTGTCCAACATCGGATCAGTGAGTACAACATCGACGACCAACAATGACGCTGACACCATCAAGTTGTTTCATATGTGGACTGACGTGGTTCTGTTTCCTGTTTGGTTGACATCAGATCGGGGGGACGTATGCTAAGCCGGTCATTCTTCCTCCTGAAGTCGCCATCGGAGCGCTGGGAAAAATCCAGGTGGGTCCCAAAAATCCAGGCACCTGGAACATCAGGTTTATATGAGATGATTAAATCCCCTCTGATGTTCAAGATGTTTTCCCGCCATGTGTCTGAAGTGTGATTGTCTCTCAGATGAAATGATACAGAGCGTGTTCAGAGCATCGCCGAATCGGATTGACACCCCCTCGCTTCACAGTCTGTTGTCTTCATCGCTCCCGGGTCAGTCCTTAACCTCGTCCTGTGTTTCCTCCGTCAGGTTCTTCCTCGGTTCGACGCCGGCGGTCAGGTGGTCCGAGCTCACATCATGAATGTCAGCTGGTCTGCAGATCATCGCATCATCGACGGCGCCACCATGTGTCGTTTCTCCAACCTGTGGAGGGAGTACCTGGAGAACCCGGCCAGCATGGTGCTGGACCTGAAATAGACCCAGAGACTTCCCATCAGCCCCGGAGAGGACGGCAAGGCCACACTAACAGACCTGCACTTCCTCTTCCTGTCCGAGGCCTTCCTGTTCTCTCATTTCCTTGTTGCCTTTGAGATGCCAGGAGGGGGAGGGGTCAGCCTGTCAATCATGTTGTTTCCATGACGACCACTCACTTGCACAGTGCAGAGGTCTGCACTCTGTTTTTAATAATCAGTAATTACCATGACTGGACACGGGTCATGTGACCAGAGTTAGTAAACGGTTCTTATTAATCGATAATCGATCACTCAGCTGTTCAACCTACGTCGACTAATTTAAGACGAGTTCTGATTGGATTCATTAATGTTCATCAATATGCAAATGAAGTGGGCGGGGTTAGTGCAGATAAGGTCATGTGGCCAACAACAATAAAATGTGATGGAATGGACTGACCCGTCTCCACCTGTCCTGTCCCCTCTGGACTAGGACTGACCCGTCTCCACCTGTCCTGTCCCCTCTGGTCTCGTGTATTTAACAGTGGTGGTCTGGTCGTCCCCTCTGGATCTGGATCTGTCTTGTACCGGGTCAGGAGTGTGAAACACTAAAACTGAATGGACCAGGTTCAGGTCTGCAGGTGTGACTGTGGTCCTGGTCTGTTCTGTCCTGTAGGACCAGCTGATGTTAGAATCCTTAATAGCCTCAAACTGACCCAGGACCAGGTTTTCCTCCTGTGCACAGACCCGGTTCTGTTCTTCTGTAGACTCTCTGGTGGACTGGTTGGTGTCCTGGTGGCTGCTGGTTAACGAGCACATGGTGTTGGTCGGCTGTTACACGTTTCCTGTTTCCTGTTTGTGTTTCTGATGAAATGTGGAGATAGTAACATTGTTTTTTATTTTAATGTTTGAAACTAAAATAAAGTTGAAGTGATCAAACCTGAAAAACTCACCTCGACTCTTCACTTCACCTCGACTCTTCACTTCACCTCGACTCTTCACTTCGACTCGACTCTTCACCTCGACTCTTCACTTCACCTCGACTCTTCACTTCACCTCGACTCTTCACCTCGACTCTTCACTTCACCTCGACTCTTCACTTCACCTCGACTCTTCACTTAAGTCGACTCTTCACTTCACCTCGACTCTTCACTTCACCTCGACTCTTCACTTCACCTCGACTCTTCACTTAAGTCGACTCTTCACTTCACCTCGACTCTTCACTTCACTTCGACTCTTCACTTCACTTCGACTCTTTCTTCACCTGGACTCTTCACTTCACTTCGACTCTTTCTTCACCTGGACACTTCACTTCGACTCTTTCTTCACCTGGACTCTTCACTTCACTTCGACTCTTTCTTCATCTCGACTCTTCACTTCACCTCGACCCTTCACTTCGACTCTTCACTTCACCTCGACTCTTCACTTCGACTCCTCACTTCACCTCAACTCTTCACTTCACCTCGACTCTTCACTTCACCTCGACTCTTCACTTCACCTCGGCCCTTCACTTCGACTCTTTACTTCACCTCGACTCTTCACTTCACCTCGACTCTTCACTTCACCTCGACTCTTCACTTCACCTCGACTCTTCACTTCACTTCGACTCTTCACCTCGACTCTTCACTTCGACTCTTCACTTCGACTCTTTACTTCACCTTGACTCTTTACTTCACCTTGACTCTTCACTTCACCTCGACTCTTCACCTCGACTCTTCACTTCACCTCGACTCTTCACTTCACTTCGACTCTTCACTTCGACCCTTCACTTCGACCCTTCACTTCGACTCTTCACTTCGACTCTTCACTTCGACTCTTCACTTCACTTTGACTCTTTACTTCACTTAGACTCTTCACTTCACTTCGACTCTTCACTTCACCTCGACTCTTCACTTCGACTCTTCACTTCACTTCGACTCTTTACTTCACCTCGACTCTTTACTTCACCTCACCTCTTCACCTCGACTCTTCACTTCACCTCGACTCTTCACTTCACTTCGACTCTTCACTTCACCTCGACTCTTCACCTCGACTCTTCACTTCACCTCGACTCTTCACTTCACCTCGACTCTTCACTTCACTTCGACTCTTCACTTCACTTCGACTCTTCACTTCACCTCGACTCTTCACTTCACCTCGACTCTTCACTTCACCTCGACTCTTCACTTCACCTCGACTCTTCACTTCACCTCGACTCTTCACTTCACTTTGACTCTTCACTTCACCTCGACTCTTCACCTCGACTCTTCACTTCGACTCTTCACTTCACCTCGACTCTTCACTTCACCTCGACTCTTCACTTCACCTCGACTCTTCACTTCACTTCGACTCTTTACTTCACCTCGACTCTTCACTTCACCTCGACTCTTCACTTCACTTCGACTCTTCACTTCACCTCGACTCTTCACTTCGACTCTTCACTTCACTTTGACTCTTTACTTCACCTCGACTCTTCACTTCACCTCGACTCTTCACTTCGACTCTTCACTTCACCTCGACTCTTCACTTCACCTCGACTCTTCACTTCGACTCTTCACTTCACTTCGACTCTTTACTTCACCTCGACTCTTTACTTCACCTCGACTCTTCACCTCGACTCTTCACTTCACTTCGACTCTTCACTTCACCTCGACTCTTCACTTCGACTCTTCACTTCACCTCGACTCTTCACTTCACCTCGACTCTTCACTTCACTTCGACACTTCACTTCGACTCTTCACTTCACTTCGACACTTCACTTCGACTCTTCACTTCACCTCGACACTTCACTTCACCTCGACTCTTCACTTCACTTCGACTCTTCACTTCACCTCGACTCTTCACTTCACCTCGACTCTTCACTTCACCTCGACTCTTCACTTCACCTCGACTCTTCACTTCGACTCTTTACTTCACCTTGACTCTTTACTTCACCTTGACTCTTCACTTCACCTCGACTCTTCACCTCGACTCTTCACTTCACCTCGACTATTCACTTCACTTCGACTCTTCACTTCGACTCTTCACTTCACTTCGACCCTTCACTTCAACTCTTCACTTCGACTCTTCACTTCGACTCTTCACTTCACTTTGACTCTTTACTTCACTTCGACTCTTCACTTCACTTCGACTCTTCACTTCACCTCGACTCTTCACTTCGACTCTTCACCTCGACTCTTCACTTCACTTCGACTCTTCACTTCGACTCTTCACTTCACTTCGACTCTTCACTTCGACTCTTCACTTCACCTCGACTCTTCACTTCACCTCGACTCTTCACTTCGACTCTTCACTTCACTTCGACTCTTTACTTCACCTCGACTCTTCACTTCACTTCGACTCTTCACTTCACCTCGACTCTTCACTTCACCTCGACTCTTCACTTCGACTCTTCACTTCACCTCGACTCTTCACTTCGACTCTTCACTTCACCTCGACTCTTCACTTCACCTCGACTCTTCACTTCACTTCGACTCTTTACTTCACCTCGACTCTTCACTTCACCTCGACTCTTCACTTCACTTCGACTCTTCACTTCACCTCGACTCTTCACTTCGACTCTTCACTTCACTTTGACTCTTTACTTCACCTCGACTCTTCACTTCACCTCGACTCTTCACTTCGACTCTTCACTTCACTTCGACTCTTTACTTCACCTCGACTCTTTACTTCACCTCGACTCTTCACCTCGACTCTTCACTTCACCTCGACTCTTCACTTCACCTCGACTCTTCACTTCGACTCTTCACTTCACCTCGACTCTTCACTTCACCTCGACTCTTCACTTCACTTCGACACTTCACTTCGACTCTTCACTTCACTTCGACACTTCACTTCGACTCTTCACTTCACTTCGACACTTCACCTCGACTCTTCACTTCACCTCGACACTTCACTTCACCTCGACTCTTCACTTCACTTCGACTCTTCACTTCACCTCGACTCTTCACTTCACCTCGACTCTTCACTTCACCTCGACTCTTCACTTCACCTCGACACTTCACTTCACCTCGACTCTTCACTTCACCTCGACTCTTCACGAATCTCAGAGTCAGTCCAGCTTGTCAGGATGAAGGCTGACCCGGGTGACCCGGGCCGACCCGATCAGGGACCCTCCAGACTAACGGGGTCCTTCCAGAATATCTGATAGATCAGAGCGCCCCCTGTAGAGCACATGGTCAGGTCAGTGTTTGACGTAGTTCAAGAACTCCAGCTCCCATCATGCTCCAGTGCAGCTCCCCTAAAAGTCTGCAGTACTTATAAATAGAACATGTCACTGTGTCATGTGACTGTCAGCAGGGTCATGTGACCTTGAGGCTAAAATTAATCTGCAGATCAGAGGTCAGATTACAGCGCAACATGGGGAACGAGTGCTGCGCTGCCACAAGGTGAGGAGAGACAGTACTGACACTACTACAGTACTACTACTGACACTACTACAGTACTACTACTGACACTACTACAGTACTACTGACATTACTACAGTACTACTGACACTACTACAGTACTACTACTGACACTACTACAGTACTACTGACACTACTACAGTACTACTGACACTACTACAGTACTACTACTGACACTACTGACAACAGGACTACTAACAATACTACCAGTGCTGACAGTATACTGACACTACAGACAGTTTCCCTGACTCCACGTGTCAATAATATATTGTTCAGTCTCTGCTCTTCTTTTCAGAAACAGTTTTAAACATTGAAAGTATTTTTACATTCACACTTATTCACAGATTTATGACAGCAGCTCTGTCAGACGTGACGCTCGATCAATAAATTCATCAACATTTAAACTTAAACTTCAGAAAACGTTCTGCATGCTAAAGAGTTGATTAATTATTCATTAACAATTATACACTAACAGGATGGTTGGAGCGAGGTCACGGCTGCAGCTTAGAGGTCAGAGGTCATCCTACCTGTCTACCTGTGCACTGTGACATCACACGGCTGACAGGAAGTGGTCATCATGGTGGGTGTGGCAGTGTGCGGCTCGGTGAGCTCCATCAAAGCTCTGTGGGAGACAAGGATCCGGAAGATCCAGAAGGAGGAGGAGGAGGACCAGAGAAGGAGGACCACCAGGAGCAGAGCCACAGGCAGGTCAGACCCACCCATCATTCTGTTGTTGTAATGCTGGTGTGTCATCATGTCACGATATGTCATCATGTGACTGTGTCATCATGTGACTGTGTCATCATGTGACTGTGTCATCATGTGACTGTGTCATCATGTGACAGTGACGGTGTGTCATCATGTGACTGTGTCATCATGTGACTGTGTCATCATGTGACGGTGACGGTATGTCATCATGTGACTGTATGTCATCATGTGACTGTGTCATCATGTGACTGTGTCATCATGTGACGGTGACGGTATGTCATCATGTGACTGTATGTCATCATGTGACTGTGTCATCATGTGACGGTGTCATCATGTGACTGTGTCATCATGTGACTGTATGTCATCATGTGACTGTGTCATCATGTCACGGTGTCATCATGTGACTGTGTCATCATGTGACTGTGTCATCATGTGACTGTGTCATCATGTGACTGTGTCATCATGTGACTGTGTCATCATGTGACAGTGACGGTATGTCATCATGTGACTGTGTCATCATGTGACTGTGTCATCATGTGACGGTGACGGTATGTCATCATGTGACTGTGTCATCATGTGACTGTGTCATCATGTGACTGTGTCATCATGTGACTGTGTCATCATGTGACAGTGACGGTATGTCATCATGTGACTGTGTCATCATGTGACTGTGTCATCATGTGACTGTGTCATCATGTGACGGTGACGGTATGTCATCATGTGACTGTGTCATCATGTGACGGTGTCATCATGTGACTGTGTCATCATGTGACTGTATGTCATCATGTGACTGTGTCATCATGTCACGGTGTCATCATGTGACTGTGTCATCATGTGACTGTGTCATCATGTGACTGTATGTCATCATGTGACTGTATGTCATCATGTGACGGTATGTCATCATGTGACTGTGTCATCATGTGACTGTGTCATCATGTGACTGTATGTCATCATGTGACTGTATGTCATCATGTGACTGTATGTCATCATGTGACTGTATGTCATCATGTGACTGTATGTCATCATGTGACTGTGTCATCATGTGACGGTGTCATCATGTGACTGTGTCATCATGTGACTGTATGTCATCATGTGACTGTGTCATCATGTCACGGTGTCATCATGTGACTGTGTCATCATGTGACTGTGTCATCATGTGACTGTATGTCATCATGTGACTGTATGTCATCATGTGACGGTATGTCATCATGTGACTGTGTCATCATGTGACTGTGTCATCATGTGACTGTATGTCATCATGTGACTGTGTCATCATGTGACGGTGTCATCATGTGACTGTGTCATCATGTGACTGTGTCATCATGTGACTGTGTCATCATGTGACTGTATGTCATCATGTGACTGTGTCATCATGTGACGGTGTCATCATGTGACGGTGTCATCATGTCACGATATGTCATCATGTGACTGTGTCATCATGTGACTGTGTCATCATGTGACTGTGTCATCATGTGACTGTGTCATCATGTGACGGTGACGGTATGTCATCATGTGACTGTGTCATCATGTGACTGTGTCATCATGTGACTGTGTCATCATGTGACTGTGTCATCATGTGACTGTGTCATCATGTCACGATATGTCATCATGTGACTGTGTCATCATGTCACGATATGTCATCATGTGACTGTGTCATCATGTCACGATATGTCATCATGTGACTGTGTCATCATGTGACTGTGTCATCATGTCACGATATGTCATCATGTGACTGTGACGGTATGTCATCATGTGACGATATGTCATCATGTGACTGTGACGGTATGTCATCATGTCACGATATGTCATCATGTGACGATGACGGTGTCATCATGTGACTGTGACGGTATGTCATCATGTGACTGTGACGGTATGTCATCATGTCACGATATGTCATCATGTGACTGTGACGGTATGTCATCATGTGACTGTGACGGTATGTCATCATGTCACGATATGTCATCATGTGACTGTGTCATCATGTGACTGTGTCATCATGTGACTGTGTCATCATGTGACTGTGTCATCATGTCACGATATGTCATCATGTGACTGTGTCATCATGTCACGATATGTCATCATGTGACTGTGACGGTATGTCATCATGTGACGATATGTCATCATGTGACGGTGACGGTATGTCATCATGTCACGATATGTCATCATGTGACTGTGACGGTATGTCATCATGTGACTGTGTCATCATGTGACTGTGTCATCATGTGACGATGACGGTGTCATCATGTGACTGTGACGGTATGTCATCATGTGACTGTGTCATCATGTGACTGTGACGGTATGTCATCATGTGACGATGACGGTATGTCATCATGTGACGATGACGGTATGTCATCATGTCACGATATGTCGTCATGTGACGGTGTGTCGTCATGTGACGGTGTGTCGTCATGTCACGGTGTGTCGTCATGTCACGGTGTATCGTCATGTCACAGTGTGTCGTCATGTCACAGTGTCACAGTGTGTCGTCATGTCACGGTGTATCGTCATGTCACAGTGTGTCGTCATGTCACAGTGTCACAGTGTGTCGTTATGTCACGGTGTATCGTCATGTCACAGTGTGTCGTCATGTCACAGTGTGTCGTCATGTCACGGTGTATCGTCATGTCACAGTGTGTCGTCATGTCACGGTGTATCGTCATGTCACAGTGTCACAGTGTGTCGTCATGTCACGGTGTGTCGTCATGTCACAGTGTGTCGTCATGTCACGGTGTGTCGTCATGTCACAGTGTGTCGTCATGTCACAGTGTATCGTCATGTCACAGTGTCACAGTGTGTCGTCATGTCACAGTGTCACAGTGTGTCGTCATGTCACGGTGTCACAGTGTGTCGTCATGTCACGGTGTCACAGTGTATCGTCATGTCACAGTGTCACAGTGTGTCGTCATGTCACGGTGTCACAGTGTGTCGTCATGTCACGGTGTCACAGTGTTGTCATGTGACGGTGTGTCGTCATGTCACGGTGTGTGGTCATGTCACGGTGTGTGGTCATGTCACAGTGTTGTCATGTCACGGTGTGTCGTCATGTGACGGTGTGTCGTCATGTGACCGTCTGAGACAAACGTGAGGACGTATAAAAACAGGATGTGATGTCAGGAAATCACTGATGATGATGAGTTTTGTTTGTTCATTGATCACAAATCTAAATCTAAGAACAGGTTTGTAGTCAAGGCCACTGGTCTGTTGGTTCTGACCCGGTTCATGTGGCCCATGTTCCTGGTTCAGACTGAGCGTCAGGGACTGGGAGGACCGGGCGGTTCTGGCTCGGCTCAAAGAGAAGTTGCAGACTGAAGACGGACGCCTTGTCCTCCGGATCGAACAGGAGGAGTGGAAGGTAATGTCCTCACAGGAAGTGGACTTAAATGGTCGACTCCGGGTTATGTGGCTCTGTGACGGTCATGTGTTATGTGGCCTCTTTCCCTCCACCAGTCTCTGCCGAGCTGTCTGGTCCAATTCAGTCAGGTCCAGGAGTGGCAGATTCACCGGACCGGGCTGCAGAAGATCCCTCACTTCATCTCCAGCTTTCAGAACCTGTTAGTCCTCGATCTGTCCCGAAACGGCGTCACTGAGATCCCCAAACAGATCGGTCAGTGCATTGTTTAATACTGACACATTCAAAGGCCCGGTTTGTTGACCTGCTTTGTGTTGAGTCTCCTAGTTCTGATCTCAGGGAAGCTGACCCGGCTCAAGGAGCTCCTGCTGAGCTACAACAGAGTCCAGTTTGTTCCTGAGGAGCTCAGCTGCTGTGAGAGTCTGGAGAGACTAGAGCTGGCCATGAACCGAGACCTGGACCAGCTACCAGACCAGGTACAGACCACGACCTCAGACTGGACCTATAGAACTGAATCGACAGACTGTTCTGGTGTGAGGTCGGTTTTGTCCTCTGTTCTTAGCTGAGGAACCTGAAGAGGCTGCAGCACCTGGACCTGTCCATGAACGACTTCACCTGCATACCGGACTGTGTGGTCGGCCTGCCAGCGCTCGAGTGGCTCGACATGGGAGGAAACTGCCTGCAGCACTTACCTGAAGACATACACAGGTGAGTCATCTGAGCCCTGCCCCCTTCTGCAGTCAGCCAATAAACACTGAGTCACACGTTTGTTTGTTTGTGTGGTCAGGATGGAGAAGCTTCACACTCTGTGGCTGCAGAGGAACCAGCTGGAGAAACTTCCAGACAACATCAGCAGGATGGAGAGTCTGGACACGCTCGTCCTCAGCAGCAACAGACTCCGAGACATCCCGCCGCTGATGGAGGACATGTACAGACTCAGGTCAGTCTGTCCTGCACCTTCAATATTCAATATTTTGGTACTTTTGGTGTCCAGTGAGACGTCTGAATGTTTTCATTGGTCAGGTTTGTGAATTTTCGGGACAACCCCCTGACTCTGGACGTGACGCTGCCGAGCAGGAAGTCAAAGACCGAGGACGACGAAGACGACAGAGAAATGTTTGGGAGAGAGTTCATGCACATGTATATCCGGGAGGCCAGGAAGAGAGCATACGCCGTGCTCAACGTGCACTGTGCACACCGTTAGTATGAACACATGACAGCACGAGCCTTCATCCTCATCACCATGGTAACACGCCATAAAACATTAATCCCATCATCACGACTTCCCATAATGCACCTGGACTGTTTCATCATAGCGTTTTGCTATATATAATAACCAGATTAACGATCAGTCTGATTTTCAGAATAAAAGTCTTGTTTGTTTGTTAGCGTGTTGATCAGACGTGTTTCTGTTCTGGATGTTTCAGAGCCGAGCGACGACCCTTCACATTAAAATAATCAGCCCCTATCATCATCATCATCATCATTTCTTCTTCGTGGCTTTATTTTGTAAATCAGTGAAGAAGACGAGGAGGTTGATCTTCGTTGTGTGTTTGTCATCGTTCTGTTTGCGTTTGTGTAGAACACTGAATAAACGTTCAAACTCTGAGCACCAGTGAAACTTCTTTAATACAAACTTTACAGAAAGGTGGAGACTCATGATGATGCAGAGGGCGTGGCAGTCAGTAAAACGTTCTCCAGCGTTACCTGAGCGTTCACGTAACGTCTCAGTTTGCTGTCGAACCCTTTCGTCTTCAGGAAGTGAAGTCTGCCGGCGTCGATCAGATGTTTACAGAGACGACCGACGCGCTCACGTTCAGCCGCCGACAGAAACCTGCAGATGAAACAGGAAGAGCAACACAAACACATTTAATCTGTTTTATTTTTGAAGGTTTTAAACAGGAAGTGATTTTAAATAAAGTTTTGATTCATGATGATTTCCTGTCAAACAGCTGAGCGGCGGTTCAGACAAAGACGTTGAATATTTACCCGCTCACAGTGTCGGACTCTTCTGCTGCTTCATGCTCTTCTTCTCTCTGATTGGTCGGATCAGGAGGTGGAGGGTCCTGATTGGTCGGATCAGGAGGTGGTCCTGATTGGTCGGATCAGGAGGTGGAGGGTCCTGATTGGTCGGTCTGAGTCCACATGTGGCCCAGCTGGACATCCGGCAGAAAGCGGAGAACTCTTTGGCTCCGAGTCCTCGCTGCAGGAAGAACTGCTGACCAACGTAATGACGCCACTCGCAGCGATGGTGGCAGCACAGCGCCACCGCCAGGCCCAGTACTGGACCAGGACCACAGTCTAGACCTGGATCAGTCTCTGGCAGTGCTGCTGGATCAGCTGCTTCTGAGGTCTTGAGGCGTTTTCGGGGCGGTTCAGTCTCTGATTTGGGTCGTGGTGTTTCCAACAAACAGCGTAGAGCCAGATCTGAGGCCAGAAACACAGAGAGACATGATCCTCCAGCAAACATGACCGGGCTTCATAATCAGGACCTGGACCAGGACAGGACCAGGACCAGTGGATCTGAAGCAGACTCGTCTTACCTGTTGCTGCTCCACAAAGGTGTTTTCCGACTCCAACCAATGGGAGTTTCTTCTGTGTGAGCAGAGGGACTTTACCTGAAACATCAGAGACTGTGAGAAGATTGAAACTCTCAAACAGAAAACATCTCCAGATGTTTGTCTCTTACTTAGATCCAGATGCTGAATGTCAACTTGCAGCCTCTCAAACTGAACTCCAACATCCTGATGTTTCCCGTCCACCTGGACCAGTGTGTGGACAGATCAGATCAGGACAGGACAGGACAGGACAGGACAGGACAGGACAGATCAGATCAGATCAGATCAGATCAGATCAGGACAGGACAGGACAGGACAGGACAGGACAGGACAGGACAGGACAGATCAGATCAGATCAGATCAGATCAGATCAGATCAGATCAGATCAGATCAGATCAGGACAGGACAGGACAGGACAGGACAGCCCTCCGTTACACACACACACACAGAGCTTCTATTATTCACGGAGCACGAAGCTTAAACTCAGCACAGAGCAGGAAATCAGCTACAAAATACAAAATAAAACCCTGGTTGACTTTCAAAATAAAATACTCTGTTCACCGCGGATCAAGTTTCATTACAAGAACACGTCATAATGGGCGGGGCCCACCTGAATCCAACAGGTGAGGGGTTTTCAGGTGTAATCATTGATGACCCCTCACATCCTTTTTATAAGGACACCAGAAAAAAGATGCGGCGTGGAATGTCCCCGCAGGAGTCAGAGAGACTACAGCCGGAAATATCACGAGATTACGCGTGAAGTCACGAGATCTCGTGACGCTCTGTGTCCGGCGGAGACGCACCTGAGCGCATCACAAACAGATTATGTGTGAGTTGGCGGACGGCGGAGTACGCAGCCGCTCGGCTCGCTGTGTGTTTGAGGGGTTAGAGTTGTTTTCCTGCCTTGAAGCGGGTGCTGCAACGCTCCACCAGCAGCAGCTGGAGGTCATCGTCGGTCTTCAGGTGGTCATCAGTCTTCAGGGCTTCGTGGATCCAGTGAGACAGTTTCCCTCGACCTGCTCCAAACTCCACAAAGCACCGCCCTCTGCTGAGTAGCCCCAGTGCGTCCAGGTGACCTAAGATAGAGGACTGGACACACCCGACAGGTGAGAGAGGAACACTGAAGGCCCCACCCCCTCAGGGGCCGTGGTTAATGAAGGCATGTCACCTGAGTCCACATCAAGCAGAATCCAGACTTTTTAAACTCTTTGATGATATTTAGTGTAAAACTGATCAAACAACTCAGGTGCTCTCATGGTTTGTTCATTTGGACAGTCTTCAGTTCAGGTGTGTGTACCTGCTGTTTCAGGTGTTTGTGGGCAGAGTCTCCATTCTTTGGGTTGTGGAGTTCCTCCTGGAGAACGGGATGAGACAGAACACTGTCCTCCACATCACAGGGCAGCCCTACAACAACAATGACATCATCACCACCAGCATCACCACAGGTGAACACCACAGCTGAACACCACAGCTGAACACCACAGGTGAACTCCACAGCTGAACACCACAGCTGAACACCACAGGTGAACTCACCTGTGACGGCAGCCTTCAGTTTGTCCAGCAGAGCCTCGAGCTGTGTCCGGCTGTGTTCAGACAGACTTACCTGAAACAAACACACACAAACGCACCTGAAACAAACACACGCACCTGAAACAAACACACGCACCTGAAACAAACACACGCACCTGAAACAAACACACACACCTAAAACAAACACACACACCTGAAACAAACACACACACACCTGAAAGCAACACACACACACACACCTAAACAAACACACACACACAGACACACCTGAAACAAACACACACACAAACGCACCTGAAACAAACACACACACGCACCTGAAACACACACACAAACGCACCTGAAACAAACACACACAAACGCACCTGAAACAAACACACGCACCTGAAACAAACACACGCACCTGAAACAAACACACGCACCTGAAACAAACACACGCAACTGAAACAAACACACACGCACCTGAAACAAACACACACGCACCTGAAACAAACACACACACACCTGAAACAAACACACACACACACCTGAAACAAACACACACACCAGAAACAAACACACACACACACCAGAAACAAACACACGCACCTGAAACAAACAAACACACGCACCTGAAACAAACAAACACACGCACCTGAAACAAACACACACACCTGAAACAAACAAACACACACACCTGAAACAAACACACGCACCTGAAACAAACACACACACGCACACCTAAACAAACACACACACGCGCACCTGAAACAAACACACGGACCTGAAACAAACACACACACACGCACCTGAAACAAACACACACGCACCTGAAACAAACACAAACACACGCACCTAAAACAAACACACGGACCTGAAACAAACACAAACACACGCACCTGAAACAAACACACGCACCTGAAACAAACACACGCACCTGAAACAAACACAAACACACGCACCTGAAACAAACACACGGACCTGAAACAAACACAAACACACGCACCTGAAACAAACACAAACACACGCACCTGAAACAAACACACGCACCTGAAACAAACACACACACGCGCACCTGAAACAAACACAAACACACGCACCTGAAACAAACACACGGACCTGAAACAAACACAAACACACGCACCTGAAACAAACACAAACACACGCACCTGAAACAAACACACGGACCTGAAACAAACACACACACACGCACCTGAAACAAACACAAACAAACGCACCTGAAACAAACACACGGACCTGAAACAAACACACGCACCTGAAGCAAACACAAACAAACGCACCTGAAACAAACACACGCACCTGAAACAAACACACGGACCTGAAACAAACACACACACGCGCACCTGAAACAAACACAAACACACGCACCTGAAACAAACACACGCACCTAAAACAAACACACACACACGCACCTGAAACAAACACACACACGCACCTGAAACAAACACAAACACACGCACCTGAAACAAACACACGGACCTGAAACAAACACAAACACACGCACCTGAAACAAACACAAACACACGCACCTGAAACAAACACACGGACCTGAAACAAACACACACACACGCACCTGAAACAAACACAAACAAACGCACCTGAAACAAACACACGGACCTGAAACAAACACACACACACGCACCTGAAACAAACACACACACCTGAAACAAACACACACACACGCACCTGAAACAAACACACACACACGCACCTGAAACAAACACACGCACCTGAAACAAACACAAACACACGCACCTGAAACAAACACACGGACCTGAAACAAACACACACACACGCACCTGAAACAAACACAAACAAACGCACCTGAAACAAACACACGGACCTGAAACAAACACACACACACGCACCTGAAACAAACACACGGACCTGAAACAAACACACACACACGCACCTGAAACAAACACAAACACACGCACCTGAAACAAACACACGCACCTGAAACAAACACACACATGCACACCTGAAACAAACACACGCACCTGAAACAAACACACACACGCGCACCTGAAACAAACACAAACACCTGAAACAAACACACACATGGCACCTGAAAACAAACACACATGGCACCTGAAACAAACACACGCACTTGAAACAACACACACATGGCACCTGAAACAAACACACACCTGAAACAAACACACACATGCGCACCGGAAACAAACACACACACCTGAAACAAACACACGCACCTGAAACAAACACACGCACCTGAAACAAACACACGGACCTGAAACAAACACACACATGCGCACCGGAAACAAACACACGCACCTGAAACAAATACACACACGGCACCTGAAACAAACACACGCACCTGAAACAAACACACACATGCACACCTGAAACAAACACACGCACCTGAAACAAACACACGCACCTGAAACAAACACACACATGCACACCTGAAACAAACACACGGACCTGAAACAAACACACGCACCTGAAACAAACACACACACCTGAAACAAACACCTGAAACAAACACACGCACTTCAGGTAAAGTTCACCTGTGTTCTGGTTAACTGTTGGAGCGCCTCATCTGTGTCACCTGATCCAGAGTTGATGTTCTCCACATAATAAACCTGCAGGTTAGATTAAACACTTGATGAAGTATTTGTACCGTGTGGTAATACTGCGTTTACTGCAGTACTTCCTGCAGTACATATAGAAAGCAGAATGAAGTCAGGTAAATGTGGGCGTGTCTCACAGGTTTGGCTTTCTCTCTCGAGTTACATCTCTTCAGGTGTTTGTCCAGCTTGTCTTCACTGACAGTGCTGAAACAAACAGGAAGTCGTTAACATGCATCCGATCACCTGATCGATCACCTGATTGATTATTGATGACTCACTGTTTGGGGTCCAGAGGACACGCGATCCTCCTGCTGCCAACTTCCACCTGGAAACAGGAAACAGACCCTATATGACATCACAGCTCACCTGTTGAAGCAGCTGTGTGATTGTGTGTGTGTGTGTGAGAGAGAGAGAGAGAGTGTGTGTGTGAGAGTGTGTGTGTGTGAGAGAGAGAGAGAGAGAGAGAGAGAGAGAGAGAGAGAGAGAGAGAGAGAGAGAGAGAGAGAGAGAGAGAGAGAGAGACAGAGAGAGAGAGTGTGTGTGTGTGAGTGTGTAACTCATATTACAGGTGTGTCTCTGCTCTGTGACGTGACTCACCGTCGCGTGCTCCCCGCAGTAGGTTTTCCCGCCACTCACGAGCATTTTGCAGAAACGTTTTTTTTTCTCCACGAAGAAGCCACATCTGCCAGGCATGGGCGCCGCCATGTTGGAGCAGTGACGCGGAGTGTTTCGTTCACATGTCACACAAACTGTAGGAAATACCGAGTTCACCACATCTCAATAACAAACCGCCTGAGAATATATCTGATTATACCATTTACTCGTTACAACAGCACAAAAATATATTTGATCAAATATATATAACCAACGATCCTGAATCACTTAAAAACTAAATGATTCATATCCAGAAGTTCAATAAATACTATAAAAGCTAACAGTGAAAAATAATATAATAAATAATAATAATATGATATAAAATATAATATCTTGTGTTTTTATCAAGTTTATAGTTCATTTCATGTTTGTTTCTATTTTCTATTAAAACGTTTGTTTAAAGTTTTAACAATGTTTCAGTGACGTCATACAAAAGTATAATATTTTAACACAGCAGAGAGTAATAAACTGATCAAATAATCTGATTTGTATTTATTTTTACAACATGTGTGAAATCTGTTTTTAAACTTTTATCGAGGTAGAACCAGAACCAGAACCAGAACGGTGTCGGTGCTGATTTATCCTCAGGAGCCCGTGAACGCATCTCTCTGGTCTGATTGGCCACCTTTCCGTACCGCTGCTGTGTTCTCTTCTCTGATTGGCCGCCCTAGATGCTAGTTAACGTTTTCCCGCCTCTTCTAGCAGTGGGCGGGGCCTGTGTTTGTGTCCGACTGACGTCATTAGTGGACAGTCCACACCATGATGGCGGCAGCAGCGACAGAGCGGGGCGGCGGTCCCGGTTCCGGTTCTTCTCCCTCTGGTCTCTCCCGACCTGCGGCGGATTATTCGGTGCTGGTGGTGGTGGGAGCGCTGCGCCCCGCCGGGCTGCTGGAGCGGCTGCTGCGGCAGATAGAGTCCGGTAAGTTGTGGTAAAGTTAACCGGTACCGGAGACCAGAACCGAGCTGCAGCCCCGGTCCACAGGGCGGGAAGTGCGCGCGGCCCTTCACAATAAAACCCGTGAAGAAGAAGAGATGACGTCGCTGCTGCCCGTCCCGGTTCTGACCCGGACTACTCCCGAACATTACATTAATAACGTCCATACAACGTTAAAGTAACGTCTGAACAACGTTAAAGTAACGTCTGAACAACGTTAAGGTAACCTCTGCAGAACGTTTGTTTGTAGTTGAAACTACTTAAACTACAACGTTAGCTGCTAAATAAAGCTAACGGAGTAACGCAGTAACGGAGTAACGGGGCTCGGTGTTGTGGATCAGCTGTGCAGCAGCTGTTTGTTCTTTTGTGGTTACATTTAGAGCTGCTTTGAGAGCGGATATCCGGTCCGCAGGTTCCGATGAAGGTGTGTCGAACTAAACAGTTTGATGGCATCCATGCAACCTCAGCTGGCGTCATCAGGAAGAACTGACGTTTTTAAAAACGTTTTTGTCCTCTGATGTGACCTTTATTTTGAAAAGTCCTTCCACTGGATGTTGTAGTTTTATTTTGTAGAGCTTCCTTTTGTTTCCTGTAAAAGTTTCATCATCAATAATTAAAATAAATATAGTGTATGAGATACGGTCCAGAACTGGTCTCTGACAGTTCTCCGACAGTTCTCTGACTGTTCTCCGACAGTTCTCTGGTTGTTCTCTGACTTTTCTCTGGCTGTTCTCTGGTTCTTCTCAGACTGTTCTCTGACTGTTCTCTGACTGTTCTCCGACAGTTCTCTAACCTTTCTCCGACAGTTCTCTGGTTGTTCTCTGACTTTTCTCTGGCTGTTCTCTGGTTCTTCTCAGACTGTTCTCTGACTTTTCTCTGACTGTTCTCCGACAGTTCTCTAACCTTTCTCCGACAGTTCTCCGACAGTTCTCTAACCTTTCTCCGACAGTTCTCAGACAGTTCTCAGACTGTTCTCTGGTTGTTCTCTGGTTGTTCTCTGGTTGTTCTCTGGTTGTTCTCTGGCTGTTCTCTGGCTGTTCTCTGGCTGTTCTCTGGTTCTTCTCAGACTGTTCTCTGACTTTTCTCTGACTGGTCTCTGGTTTTTCTCTGGTTGTTCTCTGACTGTTCTCTGACTTTTCTCTGACTGTTCTCCGACAGTTCTCTAACCTTTCTCCGACAGTTCTCCGACAGTTCTCTAACCTTTCTCCGACAGTTCTCAGACAGTTCTCAGACTGTTCTCTGGTTGTTCTCTGACTGTTCTCAGACTGTTCTCAGACTGTTCTCTGGTTGTTCTCAGACTGTTCTCTGGTTGTTCTCTGACTTTTCTCTGGCTGTTCTCTGGTTCTTCTCAGACTGTTCTCTGACTGTTCTCTGGTTGTTCTCTGACTTTTCTCTGACTGGTCTCTGGTTTTTCTCTGGGTGTTCTCTGACTGTTCTCAGACTGTTCTCAGACTGTTCTCTGGTTGTTCTCTGACTTTTCTCTGGCTGTTCTCTGGTTCTTCTCAGACTGTTCTCTGACTGTTCTCTGGTTCTTCTCTGACTTTTCTCTGACTGGTCTCTGGTTCTTCTCTGGCTGTTCTCAGACTGTTCTCTGACTGTTCTCGACAGTTCTCTAACCTTTACTTTCTCCGACAGTTCTCTGACTGTTCTCCAACAGTTCTCTGACTGTTCTCCAACAGTTCTCTGACTGTTCTCCGACAGTTCTCTGACTGTTCTCCGACAGTTCTCTAACCTTTCTCTGACTGTTCTGACTGTTCTCTGACTGTTCTGACTGTTCTCTGACTGTTCTCTGGTTCTTCTCAGACAGTTCTCTGGTTGTTCTCTGACTGTTCTCTGACTGTTCTCTGGTTCTTCTCAGACTGTTCTCTGACTTTTCTCTGACTGGTCTCTGGTTCTTCTCTGGTTGTTCTCAGACTGTTCTCTGGTTGTTCTCTGGTTGTTCTCTGACTTTTCTCTGACTGGTCTCTGGTTCTTCTCTGGTTGTTCTCTGACTTTTCTCTGGCTGTTCTCTGGTTGTTCTCTGACTTTTCTCTGGCTGTTCTCTGGTTGTTCTCAGACTGTTCTCTGACTGTTCTCTGGTTCTTCTCTGACTTTCTCTGGCTGTTCTCTGGCTGTTCTCTGGTTCTCCTCAGACTGTTCTCTGACTTTTCTCTGACTGGTCTCTGGTTGTTCTCAGACTGTTCTCTGACTTTTCTCTGGCTGTTTTTGGCCTGGTGATATGACGTTGTGTTATCCGACTCAAAGAGGAAGTGGTGTTACTAAATATCACCAGCTTCCTGTTTGCAGAGGAGGAAACATGTCATGTGACAGAGAGGAAACTGATGGAGCAGTTGAAAGTTTAACTCCAACCAATCAGAGCAGAGCATGTCGTGTGTGTGTGTGTTGCAGGTGTGCGGTGCTGGCCCGTGGATCTGGATGTTTCGGTTCTGGATCAGCAGCTGAAGCTCTTTGTGTCCCGACACTCGGCCTTCCTGTCAGAACATGTCCCAGGTGAGTGGACAGACAGTCTGCAGGAGTCCTGGTCTGGTTCTGGACTCTTCACACCTAAACAACCAGATTGTTTTGACGTTCCTGTCCTGTGACACAAAGTGTCCTCATGACCTCATCGTTAGAACACACACAGTTTGATGTTGTTCATCTCGTTGGTACGCTCAAACAACAATCATCAGTTTGTTCTGATCAACACACGAAGAGTCAGCTGAGACCCGGCTGACACACACACAGGCGCACACACACACACACACACACACACACACACACACACACACACACACACACACACACACACACACTCATTGATTGGTTTATATTTATGTTTCCATTATATGACGAACATAAACGCAGCAAGGTTTCACCGGACAGGAGGTGACTAAAAAAAGTAACAAACCTAAGTGCAAACCTCTGAGATGTAGTCGAGTATAAATACTCTATGTACCTCAGATCAGAGCAGTACTAAAGTAAAAGTACTAGATAGCTGTTAGCCCAGTTCTGGTTCTAGTTCTGTGATCAGCTGATGTGTTCTCCCTGCAGGTCAGCGGACTCTGCAGCACAGCGGAGACGTTCTGGATGTTCTGGTCGTGGTGAACCCGGCTCATGACTTCGTCTGCTCAGAGGTAAGAGATGAAACAGAACCGGGTTGGTCTGTAGAACATTTGTTGTGTCGCTTTGAGGTCATGTGATCAGACTCCTGTCTGTGTTCAGGTCAGGCGACTCGTCTGTGATTCGTCCCGACACAAACTTCTGGTTCTGGCGGGTCAGTGTGTCGAAGACAGCGGAGACATCGTGTTACAGCGAGGCAGCTTCTCCCTCGACCACTTCATCCACATCTTCTCCGACGAGGAGGTAAGACGAGTCTGTGTATCTGTACGACACTAAACCACGCCAACAGAAACTAATGCTAAACTTTGGTTCCATCTCTTCAAACTGGGTCAATACTTCTGTATTCAGTAAACTGTCATCACTCCCTGAGAGTCTGTTTGCTTGGTCTGATATCTCATCACGATTGTTCATTGGTCATGTGGTTTTGTCCCGACAGGTCGGAGAGTTGCTGAGTTCTGCTGACCCGGCGCTGAAGGCCAGCCTCACCCTCAGCTGTCCAAACTTTGGTCTCTGGAAGGACTCTGTGTTGGCCAAACACAACCTGCAGGACTTCATAAACATCCAGATCAACCCACCCCCCGTTCTCCCTGAAATGGAGGGTCTGCAGGAGTTCACCGAGTACCTCTCCGAGTCGCTGGAGCCCGAGTCGCCCTTTGAGCTCCTGGAGCCGCCGAGCACCGTAGGATTCCTTAAACTGTCGCGGCCTTGTTGCTACATCTTCCCCGGTGGGAGGGGAGACTCTGCCTTCTTTGCTGTTAACGGTTTTAACGTGTTAGTGAACGGCGGCTCAGATTCCCGGTCCTGCTTCTGGAAACTAGTTCGACATCTGGACCGGATTGACTCGGTGCTCCTGACTCACATCGGCGTGGACAACCTACCCGGGCTGAACAGTCTGCTGCTTAGGAAAGTAGCCGAGCAGGAGGAAGAGTCTGCTGGACCTGAAGAGGACTGGACGAAGAACCTGATCTCCCCTGAGATTGGGGTGGTCTTCCTCAATGCTCCTGACAGACTGAAGTCCATACAGGGAGATCCTTGCGAGATGAGGAGTTGTGACCAGGTGGCGCTCACTCTGCAGCACTTACAGACACTATCAATCAGACCAGAACTGATCAGCCGGTCCAACGGGCCTAGTATAGAACCAGTGATCCTGTTTCAAAAGATGGGAGTCGGCTGCCTTGAGCTGTACACGCTGAATCCAGTAGGTGGCAGCAAAAACCTTGAAGCTCTAATGCAGGTTTGGCCAAATAGTGGATCGAATGTGAAGGGCTCCAATCTTCCGCTAACGTGCCTTGTCTCCATCTGTGCTCTGCTGGTCTGGCATCCGTCCAACCCTCATGAGAAGATCATCCGAGTCCTGTTCCCGGGCTGCACACCACAGAGCAAAATAATGGACGGGCTGGAGAAACTGAAACATCTAGACTTCCTCAAACATCCTGTGGTGTGTTTGAAGGATTTAGAAACACCTAAACAACCTAAAAGAGCAGAAAGTCGGGAAAGTCTCAAGTCTCAGTCCAAAGACTTCAGACCCAGCAGTGCCTTACAGAAAGACAAGCTCGGACGAGTAGATTTAAAAAAACAGGAAGTGAAGATGAAGCCAAAACCACAGAGCGAGAGTGTGCCTAAAGACAAGAAGGATGGGGAAGAAAAGTCCAAACTGAAGGATGGAGAGGGAAAACCAAAGACAACTAAACCTGCTGAAAAGGTTCCTCCAAAGAAAGACGGATCAAAAGATGAGAAGAAGGAGGTGAAGAAGGACGAGAAGCTCGGTCCAAAGAAAGAAGACAGTGTAGAGAAGAAGAAAGAAACAGTAAAGAAGGAAACCGTGATTTCAAAACCAAAGAAAGAAATCAAACCTGACCCAAAGAAAGACAACAAGAAGGAAGTGAAGGCAGAGGAGAAGAAACCAGCTAAACCAGCTGTTAAAGAGATGAAGAAGGCTTCGGGTTCTGCATCAACAACTAGTACAGAGCTGAGGAAAGTTTCAGGAAAGACTGGGACTCTCAAGAAAGACGGGACTCTGTCAAAGAAAGACACTTTGATTAAAGGGACCAGAGGTAAACCAGGTCCAAAGGAGCCGGACAACCAGAAGGAGGCTGATCGCTCCAAGGTGTCCACACCTGATGACATGACCGCTGAGTGTGAAAGACTGAGACTGGACGATAACAACGGGAACAGCGGCCAAAACTCGAAGCTTCCTGAGGTAATTAATTCTGATGGAGCTGAGGCCAACAGGAACCAGACCTCAACCGCTGAGAGTCCAGAGAAGTTTCGCTGTTTGGAGACAGACCAGGAAGCCTCCAGCGCCTGCTCGCCTCTTTCCAAGACGCCAAAAGGTGATCTCAGTGTTAACTTTGACCCACCAGCCGGAGGTGTCTCAGAGGCTCTCCATCAGTCCCCTGAAGAGGACCTCCGGGGTTCAGGAGAGGACGGCAGCCTTGGCCTAAGAGGATCCAGTCTGGGCTTTGAAGATTACAACCATGGAGGTTCTTGTAGGACGTCTGACCTGAGCTCTCTGAGGGAAGGTCTAGAAAACTCCACGTCCTCTCAGGACAAACAGTCCAGCGTCTTGACGCTCAGCCCGTTCAAAGACATTATGCCAGACTCCTCCTCCACCATGACCTCCATGCCGGCTGAGGTCGGCTCTCCACACTCAACAGAGGTTGATGAATCTTTGTCTTTTTCTTTGGAGCAGATGTTGCCACCCACTGCCGCCTCACCCAAAGGGCTCATGGGAGACAGAGTCTACTCTAACGGACTTGTTAGTGACTTGGACTCCAACACTGGGATGTCCTTACCTCTGAGGTCAAACCATAATGGCCGTTGTGAGAGACTGGAGAAACACATCTACGGGATGTCGGAGCTCATCTCAGATGTTCCACATGATGTAGACCTCTGCTTGGTGTCACCTTGTGAGTTCCAGCACACGAGGACTCCAGAGAACCATCATCAGCACGTCAGCACCAGCCTCACCGCCCAAACCTCGCCGGGCCTCTCCGACAACAACAATCACTCACAGGATCAGAGTAGCAGCGATCGCCCTTCAGCCTACAGTCAGGAAACTCCGCCTACATCCGTCAGCGAGTCCCTGCCGACGGCCACGGACTCTGACATCCCCCCCAACACCGAGGAGTGTCCCTCTATCACAGCAGATGTCGACTCTGATGATGACTCCAGTGGCCTTTTCCCACATGATCACCCCGCCCAGCACTACTCCCATATGGGAGGACAGCTTTCCTCCCACGACCCGCCACCTGCCCCAGTCAAGGATTTGCCCCCATTACCACCCCAGCCTGGAGCCTGCATGGCCGACACAGAGGCTGACCGCAAAAACCTGAAAAGTTCAAGTGCCAAGATCAAGAAGCCGATGAGTACGACGCAGAAGGCGCCCTCCGGAAGCACCGCAGCCCAGAACGGAAAGACCAAGGTCGGCAGCTCCACGGGGTCACTGAAGACAACTGCCAGCCTCGACACGAAGCCGTCAACAAGAAGTTCACTCGGAGGCTCCAGGATAGGAACTGCAAAACCTCCATCCTCAGGTAGCTGATGCAGTCTGAAGACGACATCCAACCTTGTCAATAAAGTTTAAATTATTTGCTTTAAAGGTCGACATATTGTTTGTTTTTGTCAGCTGACATCTTGAACAGTTTAAGATCAGCCCCAGTCCTTGGTGACTGATCATTGTCTTAATCTGGTTCTCCTGACTTCTTCCAGCTTCCAGAGCTTCTGGTTCTGATGGTTCTGTGGTCTACGTGGACCTGGCCTATCTGCCATCTGGCGCCGCCTCCTCCACGGTGGACCCAGAGTTCTTCCGGCGTCTTCGTTCCTCGCATTACATCGTCAGCGGCAACGATTCGGTGAAGGAAGCATCGATGAGGAGCATCCTGGACGCTCTGCTGGAGGGGAAGAGCAGCTGGCCCGAGGTCCAGGTCAGTAAACACACCGTCTGGGAGCTTCAGCTTCCTCTAAGCTCTTCGCTGATTGGTCTGTTTCTCCAACCTGCCCTCAGGTGACCCTGATCCCGACGTTTGATTCACTGGTGATGCACGAGTGGTACCAGGAGACCCACGACAGGCAGAGGGAGCTGTCAATCACAGTGCTGGGCAGCAACAGCACCGTCGCCATGCAGGAAGAGACCTTCCCCGCCTGCAAGGTCGAATTCTGAAGCCCCGCCCACCTCACATGACCTCTATAGGTGGACAAGGACACAGAGAGACATTTGTTGTTGCCATGGTTACATGCGGACCAATGAAAGGGTGTGTCCGACCAGGTGTCCTTTAAAACAAACTGACCCTCAGCTGACCCTAAAAGCCCCGCCTCCTTCAGATGAGTCATTTCATTGAGCATGCTCAGTTAGTCCGCAGTCCACATTAACTAACGGTTCCATTTCCTACACCTGTGTGACATTACTGCGTGGTTACTTCCTGTCACTTCCTGTCTGCTGGATCAGGACCGTCATCTTACATGCTAACAAACATTAGCACGTTAGCAGTGCTGGATATTATCGCTAACGTCTCGGATTTAATAGCTTCATATAAACATGATGTCAGGCAGCGCCTTGCTGTGGACGTTAAGTGGTTGACTGATGTTTACGGCAGCCAATAGTGCTCAGGTGTGCTCATCGTTCCATCAGGAAAAGTGACCCTGGTGCTGTTGGTCTCTGTCGGTCTGCCCGTGTTCCCAGACCAAACGTCCGGTCACAGAACTTTGCTCTCAGAGGTTCTTCTTGTTTCGTCTTTAATCATTTAAAATCTGTTTGATCACCTCTTCACTCTGTTCTTGTTCTTTGTCTGTCACCTTTGTCGTTCATCTCCTCAGATCCTTGTTAATGTGACATCACGGTTCTGATCCAGCAGACGGGAACTCGTCTTCAACGTTAGGGACCATGTGAACAGCAATGTGATCAGTTTAATCATGTGATCAAACACGCCTGCACACAGCACGGAGCGCAGACCACAAACATTTCCGCGGTTGAACTCTGAACCATTGGCAGGTTCTGTAGAACCTGCAGGACCTACAGAACCTACAGAACCTGCAGGACCTGCAGAACCTGTAGGTTCTGTAGGTCCTGTAGGTCCTGCAGAACCTGTAGGTTCTGTTGGGTCTATAGGCAGATATATTCCCCTCAGTTTGGTCTCCAACTTTAAAAACTACATTTCCCATGAGCCTCATCTGCTGCTTCACGGATTTAATCGTGGGTGCGGTCGAATAGTCTTTTTGCTCGTCACTGAGTGAAACAGCTGAACTAGTAATGTGTCCATCACGATCAGCTGTTTGAATCCTCTGAATAAGGAAAGGAGCTTCAATGCTTCCTCTCCTGTCTCCTTCAGAGGACACACTGGACCATCCGTTAGGAAAGGAAAGGAGATGATGTCGTTCTCTTGTTGACTGTGTTCTCTGCGTTCACACACAGTAAAAACTTTTGTAACTGTGCCATCCAGCGTCCTGCGAGTCACAACGTCCATTCATTATTTTTGATCCTGACAATGATGAAGTCAGATCATCATGAAGTTACCGTTGCTGATTAACATTGAGGGAGAGCGACGAGTCACAACGTTCATTCATTATTTTGATCCTGACAATGATGAAGTCAGATCATCATCATTGACAACATGGAGCTGTTTGTAGTCCATCAGGCTACTTTGTAGTTTTAACAGATCACGTCATTAATAACATCCTCCGTCACATCCTGACGTAGGATCGTCTGAACTCCGCCCCACATGTCTCCTCACTCCTTATCACCTGTCAAGTAAAGTGGTAAGGAAAGGACATAGGAGACATAGGGGGTAATTATTCGACCGCACTCGAGTCTAAGAGTCAGGGCCTGTTGTCCGCCTGGCAACAGAGTCCGGAGCTCTGATTGGATGGTTTGTACAGCAGTGCATTCTGGGACTTGTAGTTGTAAAGCAGCCATCTGATCTGTTGGGAATAATTCATCGATCAGTTCAGAATGTTCCACGATCGTTTTATTTTGAAGTTGTCGACTGAAACATTGAAAAATCTTGAGCTGTAACTTATTTATTTATTTCCTTGTTTTGGTACGAGCTCCTCGCTAATCGGCTGATTTTAAATGAAGTTTGATTCGGATCGTGAAGCTTCAACACTTTTTAAACGTTTTATTGAGATTGAACGCAGTGTTCTGATTGGACGATAACAACAATGTTTTTATGAGCCACACCCCCTCGTTACTGTTAACGAGTTCATTTCAAACGTTAATCAAGTGTTCAGAATTAACGCTGAAATAACGTCAACGTATTTTACGAATATTTAATTCTTTTAAATTGATCAAATTTATTATTTTATTTTCATGAAATCAAAACTTCAAATGAAATTTTCAACTTTTTTTTTTTCCAAAATGTTGTGAAGCCATAACACACACAAACACACACACAAACACACACACACACACACACACACAGTCTGTATTGAAACACTAATTTTGATGATTTTCAAAATAAATGTAGCCCTTTAACAGAGTCTGCTGTGTGTTTTTTTTTCTGAAAATGTGTGTGTGTGTGTGTGTGTGTGTGTGTGTGTGTGTGTGTGTGTGTGTGTGGTGTGTGTGTGTGTGTTTGTGGTGTGTGTGTGTGTTTGTGTGTGTGTGTGTGTGTGTGTGTGTGTGTGTGTGTGTGTGGTGTGTTGTGAGACACTGCTCTCTGCTGGACACAAACACTCATTTAACTGGCTAATCAGGGATCAGTTAGATAATTGATTGTTAATGTTTGACTCTCAGCATGAACTAATTGAACCAGTTTAACTAAATTGGTAACATGGGCTAGTTAATCTTGGTTTATCCATTATCTGTCTGTTATATGTCTGTTGATTGACTTATCTGGCTGTCTGTTGTCTGTCTTGTCTATCCGCTGTGTGTCTGTTGTCTCTCTCTCTGTCTCTCTCTATTTCTCTCTCAGTGGACAGTTCCCTGCCTGTCTCTCTCTCTTAGTGGACAGTTCCCTGCCTGTCTCTCTCTTAGTGGACAGTTCCCTGCCTGTCTCTCTCTCTTAGTGGACAGTTCCCTGCCTGTCTCTCTCTCTTAGTGGACAGTTCCCTGCCTGTCTCTCTCTCTTAGTGGACAGTTCCCTGCCTGTCTCTCTCTTAGTGGACGGTTCCCTGCCTGTCTCTCTCTCAGTGGGCGGTTCCCTGCCTGTCTCTCTCTCAGTGGGCGGTTCCCTGCCTGTCTCTCTCTCCTCCCTCCCTCTCCTCTCTCCCTCTCTCCCCTCCCTCCCTCCCTCTCTCCCTCTCTCCCCTCCCTCTCTCCTCCCTCTCCCCTCCCTCTCCCCTCCCTCAGTCTCCCCTCTCTCTCTCCCCTCCCTCCCTCTCTCTCCCCTCTCTCTCTCCTCTCTCTCCCCTCCCTCCCTCTCCCCTCCCTCTGTCCTCCCCTCTGTCCTCCCCTCAGTGTGTCGGTGTCTCGGGGCTGCAGCGGACTGATCTACGGTCAGACATGGAGTGAGTACTCTCGTTCTTCTTCTTCTTCTGTTAAAATGTGTCTCTGTGCTTCTTCTTCGTGCGTTTGTGACGTAAACAGTGAGTTATCTGTGAGCACGCGGTGTGAGGTGTGACGTCATGGTGCGGCATCAGTCCGTCATAGCGCTGAGTCAGGATGTGATGCCGGGACAAACTGCGCCAAAGTCCCGCAGAGCCGCGCAGAGTCTGCGGCGGGACGGGACGGGCAAAGCCTGGATCTACTTTACCGCAGCACGCGCCCTTACAATCACATATCGATCACTTCCTGTCATCACCTGATTTATAATCAATACGTCATGTTACTGACGTCAGACTTCTGCTAGCGTTTTTCAAAATAAAAGCACAGACCCATTCAACATAATTATGAACTTTATGTCATCATAAATGACTCTCTGGTCTCTCTGGTCTCTCTGGTGTCTCTGGTCTCTCTGGTCTCTTTGGTGTCTCTGGTCTCTTTGGTCTCTCTGGTGTCTTTGGTCTCTTTGGTCTCTCTGGTCTCTTTGGTCTCTCTGGTCTCTCTGGTCTCCTTGGTCTCCTTGGTGTCTCTTTGGTCTCCTTGGTCTCTTTGGTGTCTCTTTGGTCACTCTTTGGTCTCTTTGGTCTCTCTGGTCTCTTTGGTGTCTCTTTGGTCTCTCTGGTCTCTTTGGTCTCTTTGGTCTCCTTGGTCTCCTTGGTGTCTCTTTGGTCTCCTTGGTCTCTTTGGTGTCTCTTTGGTCACTCTTTGGTTTCTTTGGTCTCTCTGGTCTCTTTGGTGTCTCTCTGGTCTCTTTGGTCTCTCTGGTCTCTTTGGTCTCTCTGGTCTCTCTGGTCACTCTCTGGTCTCTCTGGTCTCTCTGGTCTCTTTGGTCTCTCTGGTCTCTCTGGTCTCCTTGGTCTCCTTGGTGTCTCTTTGGTCTCCTTGGTCTCCTTGGTGTCTCTTTGGTCTCCTTGGTCTCCTTGGTGTCTCTTTGGTCACTCTTTGGTCTCTTTTCTCTCTGGTCTCTTTGGTGTCTCTTTGGTCACTCTTTGGTCTCTTTGGTCTCTCTGGTCTCTTTGGTCTCTCTGGTCTCTTTGGTCTCTCTGGTCTCTCTGGTCTCTCTGGTCTCTTTGGTCTCTCTGGTCTCTCTGGTCTCCTTGGTCTCCTTGGTGTCTCTTTGGTCTCCTTGGTCTCTCTGGTCTCTTTGGTCTCTGGTCTCTCTGGTCTCTTTGGTCTCTCTGGTCTCTCTGGTCTCCTTGGTCTCCTTGGTGTCTCTTTGGTCTCCTTGGTCTCTCTGGTCTCCTTGGTCTCCTTGGTGTCTCCTTGGTCTCTTTGGTCTCTCTGGTCTCTTTGGTCACTCTTTGGTCTCTTTGGTCTCTTTGGTGTCTTTGGTGTCTTTGGTGTCTTTAGTGTCTTTGGTCTCTCTGGTCTCTCTGGTCTCTCTGGTCTCTTTGGTGTCTTTGGTGTCTTTGGTCTCTCTGGTCTCTTTGGTGTCTTTGGTGTCTTTGGTCTCTCTGGTCTCTTTGGTGTCTTTGGTCTCTTTGGTGTCTTTGGTCTCTCTGGTCTCTCTGGTCTCTCTGGTCTCCTTGGTGTCTTTGATGTCTCTGGTCTCTCTGGTCTCTTTGGTCTCTTTGGTGTCTTTGGTGTCTCTGGTCTCTCTGGTCTCTTTGGTCTCTTTGGTGTCTTTGGTGTCTCTGGTCTCTCTGGTAACTCTTTGGTGTCTTTGATATCTTTGGTAACTCTTTGGTGTCTTTGGTGTCTTTGGTCTCTCTGGTCTCTTTGGTGTCTTTCGGTCTCTCTGGTCTCTCTGGTCTCTTTGGTGTCTTTGGTGTCTCTGGTCTCTCTGGTCTCTCTGGTCTCTTTGGTGTCTCTGGTCTCTCTGGTCTCTTTGGTCTCTTTGGTCTCTTTGGTGTCTCTGGTCTCTCTGGTCTCTTTGGTGTCTTTGGTCTCTTTGGTCTCTCTGGTAACTCTTTGGTGTCTTTGATATCTTTGGTAACTCTTTGGTGTCTTTGGTGTCTTTGGTGTCTTTGGTCTCTCTGGTAACTCTTTGGTCTCTTTGGTGTCTTTGGTCTCTTTGATCTCTCTGGTGTCTTTGGTGTCTTTGGTCTCTCTGGTCTCTTTGGTGTCTTTGGTCTCTCTGGTCTCTTTGGTCTCTTTGGTGTCTTTGGTAACTCTTTGGTCTCTTTGGTGTCTTTGGTCTCTTTGGTAACTCTTTGGTGTCTTTGGTAACTCTTTGGTCTCTTTGGTGTCTTTGGTGTCTCTGGTCTCTTTGGTCTCTCTGGTCTCTTTGGTGTCTTTGGTCTCTCTGGTCTCTTTGGTGTCTTTGCTCTCTTTAGTGTCTCTGATGTCTGGACGTCACAATGAATGCAGCTTTAACACACAGACCTTGAACACTGATCAGACTACATCCAGAATGGGTCCTTGTCTGATCCAGGTCTGGTCCTGGTCCTGGTCCTTGTCCTATCCAGCTGCAGGGCTCACTTCTCTTCCTGTGTGTGGTCTAAACTGGTTTCCAGTTGGTCCAGTACAGGCTGTCTATTGTGGAGCCGGTCACCGTGGAGACGGACTGCAGCTTTGTTCAGGATCCTTTGAGTCCAGCTGGTCCCAGTTTAACTGTTTACCTCCAGTTAGACCATATCAGACCACTTCAGACCACAGCAGACCAGTCCAGGACCTCCAGAACATTAGCCCTCAAACATTGATCATTGATAAATTCATTGATCAGTGTTTCATCATCGCTCACTCTCATGAAGGTCTCAGTCTCAGTCTTAGTCTCAGTCCTGGT
>CM014085.1:36955719-36998219 GCA_004119915.2 Collichthys lucidus
AGAGAAATAGATTTTATTGATACAGATGGAAGTAACCATGTTGAAGTCTCCCCTCTGTACCAACCCTGTGTTACAACACATAGACATAGCTATGATAGAATATTGAACAAGAGTGTTTTACAAACGTGCAAAGCCCTGGGATTATACATAGTTAATGGAAGAACACAAGGAGACTCTCTGGGCAGGTTTATCTACAGCTCTGTATTGGGAAATAGTGTCATTGATTATGTAATCATAGATATCTGTCCAGAAAGTATAAATGCATTAACAGTCCCGTATCAGACCACAATCAAATCACCGCTCTACCTGAAAAAAACATACCCCCGATGACGACCTGTTACCTCTCCAAAACATTACAAGTGGACAGATGGAAGTCTCACTGATCACACCATGCTTTAGCAACGCTAATATACAAACTATGCTCGATCCTGTTCTGTGTAACCAATACCTACTAAACAAAGAAGATTTAAATCAGGTATTTATGAAACTAGCAAAAGTCTAAAATGATAAGACCAAATGCCAAAGAACAATGGTTTGACAGTGAATGTTTCCTTTCAAGAAAGCATCTCAGAAACCTGTCAAACAAGAAACATAGTGATCCTGAGAAGCACACAGCGCTTAAAGAATATGAGAAAATGATCAACCAGAGAAATAATACAATGAAGATGAATGACTTAAAACTGAAAAGGCAACAGACCAAAATTCTTTTTTATTCTTTAACTTAACCAAAAATAAAGATAACATTAAAATTCAGAATGGCAATGTCTGGAAAAACCCAGAACACAGCAGATCAGTCCATAACTGACAAAATAACTTCATTAGAAAATAAAAGACAATCAAAAAGCTTCGGACAGTCTAATTACAACTGAAGAACTACAAGAAAAACTTGCTGATCTGAAAAATGGAAAGGCTTGTGGCATCGATGGTATCAGGACAGAAATGTTGAAACACAGTAATAAAACTAAAATGATTTAACTTAGAGGTGTGATCCAAACTGTAGGGTAAAGTCCACTCTTTGAAAGTGGAGACAATCTAAATCCTAAAAATTATCATGCCATTTATGTAAATTCTAATTTAGAGAAACTATTTAGTAGAATACTAAATTCAGGAATACCGTCCTGCCTCACTGACAGTAAATCACAAACTGGCTTTATACCCAAACATAGAACAGCAGATCATATTTACTCTGCATACTCTAAATTAAAAACAGGTCAGATAAATGCTCAGGGAAAGTTTCTGATCGAATCAAATGGAAACACACTGAACACGCTGAGCGACTGTCTGTATTGCGTCAGTTTAAAGTGAAGCAGGGAAAGGACTTCAAGTGCCTGTTAACATGTGACTCTGTTTCCCATCATGCCTTAGGAGAAAAGGAAGTGGCAGGCTGAGATTGAAAACAAGAAGCGTCAGCTGGAGGACGACAGGCGAGCTCTGCAGCACCTGAAGGTGAGACAGACAGACAGACAGACAGACAGACAGACAGACAGACAGATACAGACACAGACAGACAGACAGACAGACAGACAGACACATTTCAGAGCCACAATATCTCACCTGGATCAACAGCAGCTGACTGACCTGATGGTACAGGTGTAAAGGTGTACAGGTGTACAGGTGTAAAGGGGAGGGGCTACATGTTTGTAGGGGTAGGACTGTTCAACAATAACTCGTCAATGTTTTAATGACAGTCAGTTTATGATCATGTGATAGACGATAAAGAAGTTTATGAACAAACTGTTTACAGCCAAATTATCATCTGTTATCAGCTCATTATTATTATTGACTGCTTATGCCCCACAGGTTCCTCTGAGGACCGTGTGTGTTCATACTGAAGCACATACAAACAATAATTATAATCTGATGACAGACCTTCTTCAGACATCTACTTTCATTTCTTACAGTGTGCTTCTCTGATCAGCTGTTTTTCAGCAGGTGCAGTCGTTAGTTTATGATGGACAGGAGCAGGAAGTGAACAGACGACATCATAATTCTGTTTCCTGTCTGCTCAGTCAAAGGCCCTGAGGGAGCGTTGGCTGCTGGACGGAGCCGGACCAGAACAGGACGAGGTGAAGAGACAACTGGACCAGGATGAGGCCAAGACCCGGAGCCTGGAGGAGACCATCAACAGGTCTGACCTGTTTTAATCTGTTTTAATCTGATTTATTCTGGTCAGACCTGAGGCCTCATGTACGAATACCTGAGTGGATTTCCTACGGAAACTTGTCGTACGCCAGAACCCGGAAACTGTCGTACGCACAAAAATATTCAGATGTATCAAAGTGTGCGTACGCATGGATCCAAGCACGTTTATTTAATACATCCCAATCAACGTGGAATTAAACGCACATGCACCTCCTCCCTGTCCACGCCCCATTTACATATGCAAATCTATTTAAATTGGCCCTGGACCTGAGATTCACCTGTTTGTCTGATCAGATAACGCGACGAACAAAGGAAAGAAAATGAATTTCACAGAGTCTGAGCTGAAGATTTAGTGAATGAAGTGGAGATTCTGTTTGGTTCCTGTCAACAGGGATAAATATGACCAAAAAAAGACGTGAGTGGGATCAGAGCAGCGCACACACAGGTGTGGACAGGTGTGGACAGGTGTGGGCAGGTGTGGACAGGTGTGGACAGGTGTGGACAGGTGTGGACAGGTGTGGACAGGTGTGGCGTTGTGGACATTTTACGCTTTTACTGACAGGAATACTGAACACAGGGAGACGATCAGGGGCTTGTTAGAAACTCTGCAGCTCTAATTTCACCAGCTTTATTCCTTTAATTGTCCCGTATGTAACGCTGGTTTACATACGGGACAGTTAAAGAATAGGAGCCACCCATCGCACCGTGCAGCCTCCAGCCTGTTCCCAGCCATGCTGTCAGTCATAATGAGGCGTGCGTTGAACCAGGCCACCTTGCCACGATGTTAGTTAGCTGTATTTGTGCATCACATATGATTTGAACATTGATGGAATAAAAATGTTTCCTACTTAGATAAACAGCTCCCGCTCCTGTTTCCAGGAACCAGCGTATAGTCAGCACAACCCCGAGCTACTCGCCGGCCCCCGTTGCGCTCTCGGGCCGGCTGCAGCTCTGCACACAGCTCCAGTAACACTGGCCTCGGTAACTGAAATCATCTTATGAGCCATTTATCATGGTTTGCCAGTAAATCCTCACGTTCCTTAAATCGCTCACGTTTGCAGGGTCCTCTAACAACGCTAACGCTGCCTTTGTTAATATCATGTTCTTCATCACATTACACATGCTTTTTTTTTAATCTGGTTTAATCTGGTTTAATCTGGTTTAATCTGGTTTAATCTGGTTTAATCTGGTTTAATCTCTCTCTGTGTTACAGGTTGGAGGATGAGCTGCTTAGTTTGGAAACTGGAGGCGTTTGTCAGACCCTAACCCAGACTGCTGTGAGTATCTGTGTCAGATTACAGTAATCAGATTACAGTGTTGATCAGATTATGGAATACTTTCTGCAGACCTGCAGGTGTTGCTCTCAAGATTATATTATTTTGTTGTGAGTGAGTTTTATTGTGAAATTGAACTTGCTGTATGTGCCTGCAGGTGTCATCAGGAGCCGTTAAAGGTGAGTTCCTCCGACTTGTCCTCACCTGTCTCTGTCTCACCCGTCTCTATCTCACCTGTCTCTGTCTCACCTGTCTCCTCTCACCTGTCTCTGTCTTCACCTGTCTCCTCTCACCTGTCTCCTCTCATATGTCTCTGTCTCACCCGTCTCTATCTCACCTGTCTCTGTCTCACCTGTCTCCTCTCACCTGTCTCTGTCTCACCTGTCTCTGTCTCACCCGTCTATCTCACCTGTCCCTGTCTCACCTGTCTCCTCTCACCTGTCTCTGTCTCACCTGTCTCTGTCTTCACCTGTCTCATCTCACCTGTCTCTGTCTCACCTGTCTCTGCCTCACCTGTCTCTGTCTTCACCTGTCTCCTCTCACCTGTCTCTGTCTCACCTGTCTCCTCTCATCTGTCTCTTTCTTCACCTGTCTCCTCTCACCTGTCTCTGCCTCACCTGTCTCTCCTCTCACCTGTCTCTGCCTCACCTGTCTTTGTCTCACCTGTCTCTGCCTCACCTGTCTCTGCCTCACCTGTCTCTGTCTTCACCTGTCTCTATCTCACCTGTCTCTGTCTCACCTGTCTCCTCTCACCTGTCTCTGCCTCACCTGTCTCTGTCTTCACCTGTCTCTATCTCACCTGTCTCTGTCTCACCTGTCTCCTCTCACCTGTCTCTGTCTCACCTGTCTCTGTCTTCACCTGTCTCTGCCTCACCTGTCTCTGCCTCACCTGTCTCTGCCTCACCTGTCTCTGTCTCACCTGTCTCTGCCTCACTTATCTCTGTCTTCACCTGTCTCTGTCTCACCTGTCTCTGCCTCACCTGTCTCTGTCTCACCTGTCTCTGTCTCACCTGTCTCCTCTCACCTGTCTCTGTCTCACCTGTCTCTGCCTCACCTGTCTCTGTCTCACCTGTCTCTGTCTCACCTGTCTCTGCCTCACCTGTCTCTGTCTCACCTGTCTCTGTCTTCACCTGTCTCTGTCTTCACCTGTCTCTGTCTCACCTGTCTCTGTCTCACCTGTCTCCTCTCACCTGTCTCTGTCTCACCTGTCTCTGTCTTCACCTGTCTCCTCTCACCTGTCTCTGCCTCACCTGTCTCTGCCTCACCTGTCTCTGTCTTCACCTGTCTCCTCTCACCTGTCTCTGTCTCACCTGTCTCCTCTCACCTGTCTCTGTCTTCACCTGTCTCCTCTCACCTGTCTCTGTCTCACCTGTCTCTGCCTCACCTGTCTCTCCTCTCACCTGTCTCTGCCTCACCTGTCTCTGCCTCACCTGTCTTTGTCTCACCTGTCTCTGCCTCACCTGTCTCTGTCTTCACCTGTCTCTATCTCACCTGTCTCTGTCTCACCTGTCTCCTCTCACCTGTCTCTGTCTCACCTGTCTCTGTCTTCACCTGTCTCCTCTCACCTGTCTCTCGTCTCACCTGTCTCTGCCTCACCTGTCTCCTCTCACCTGTCTCTGTCTTCACCTGTCTCTGTCTCACCTGTCTCTGCCTCACTTATCTCTGTCTTCACCTGTCTCTGTCGTCTCACCTGTCTCTGCCTCACCTGTCTCTGTCTTCACCTGTCTCCTCTCACCTGTCTCTGTCTCACCTGTCTCTGCCTCACCTGTCTCTGCCTCCTCACTGTCTCTGTCTTCACCTGTCTCTATCTCACCTGTCTCTGTCTCACCTGTCTCCTCTCACCTGTCTCTGTCTCACCTGTCTCTGTCTTCACCTGTCTCCTCTCACCTGTCTCTGCCTCACCTGTCTCTGCCTCACCTGTCTCTGTCTCACCTGTCTCTGCCTCACTTATCTCTGTCTTCACCTGTCTCTGTCTCACCTGTCTCTGCCTCACCTGTCTCTGTCTTCACCTGTCTCCTCTCACCTGTCTCTGTCTTCACCTGTCTCCTCTCACCTGTCTCCTCTCACCTGTCTCTGTCTCACCTGTCTCCTCTCACCTGTCTCTGTCTTCACCTGTCTCCTCTCACCTGTCTCTGTCTCACCTGTCTCTGTCTCACCTGTCTCCTCTCACCTGTCTCTGTCTCACCTGTCTCTGCCTCACCTGTCTCTGTCTCACCTGTCTCCTCTCACCTGTCTCTGTCTTCACCTGTCTCTGTCTTCACCTGTCTCCTCTCACCTGTCTCTGTCTCACCTGTCTCTGTCTCACCTGTCTCCTCTCACCTGTCTCTGTCTCACCTGTCTCTGTCTTCACCTGTCTCTGTCTTCACCTGTCTCCTCTCACCTGTCTCTGCCTCACCTGTCTCTGCCTCACCTGTCTCTGTCTTCACCTGTCTCCTCTCACCTGTCTCTGTCTCACCTGTCTCCTCTCACCTGTCTCTGTCTTCACCTGTCTCCTCTCACCTGTCTCTGTCTCACCTGTCTCTGCCTCACCTGTCTCTCCTCTCACCTGTCTCTCTCCTCTCACCTGTCTCTGCCTCACCTGTCTCTGCCTCACCTGTCTTTGTCTCACCTGTCTCTGCCTCACCTGTCTCTGTCTTCACCTGTCTCTATCTCACCTGTCTCTGTCTCACCTGTCTCCTCTCACCTGTCTCTGTCTCACCTGTCTCTGTCTTCACCTGTCTCCTCTCACCTGTCTCTGTCTCACCTGTCTCTGCCTCACCTGTCTCCTCTCACCTGTCTCTGTCTTCACCTGTCTCTGTCTCACCTGTCTCTGCCTCACTTATCTCTGTCTTCACCTGTCTCTGTCTCACCTGTCTCTGCCTCACCTGTCTCTGTCTTCACCTGTCTCCTCTCACCTGTCTCTGTCTCACCTGTCTCCTCTCACCTGTCTCTGTCTCACCTGTCTCTGCCTCACCTGTCTCTGTCTTCACCTATCTCCTCTCACCTGTCTCTGTCTTCACCTGTCTCCTCTCACCTGTCTCTGTCTCACCTGTCTCCTCTCACCTGTCTCTGTCTCACCTGTCTCTGTCTTCACCTGTCTCCTCTCACCTGTCTCTGTCTTCACCTGTCTCCTCTCACGTGTCTCCTCTCACCTGTCTCTGTCTCACCTGTCTCCTCTCACCTGTCTCTGTCTCACCTGTCTCTGTCTTCACCTGTCTCTGTCTCACCTGTCTCTGTCTCACCTGTCTCCTCTCACCTGTCTCTGTCTCACCTGTCTCTGTCTTCACCTGTCTCCTCTCATCTGTCTCATCAGCTGTAGAGGTCAAAGGTCACAGCAGCTGTCAGCCAGAGCAAGCTGCTTCAGGTCAGCTGGTCCAAGGTGAGTCTCTGTTCTGTAATCTGATACTAAGAGTCAGATAACAGTAATCAGATTACATTGATGACATCACACTCAGAGCTTCAGAGTCATCACTCTCTGTCTCTGTGCCCGCCTCCTTTTTTTCCCATGAGCCTTTGCAGAGGTCAAAGTTCACAAAAGTCCTCGGATGAACAAACCGAGAGAGCCCGTGGACGAGATGAAGCGAGGTGAGTCCCAGCGCCGCAAAGCGGACCGGACCCAAACAAAACCCGCTCTGATTGGCTGGTTCAGTTCATCATCACAAGCCAACATGGCTGCCTGCGCGACAGACACGTGTCTGAGATCACTTCCTGTTTCCTTCACGTGTCACTGTGTCAGCGGTGATGTCATCGATGATGTCACTGGTGTAAACTGAGAGCATGATGACATGTTCAGGTGCTGTAGGAGTTTACAGTGCTCAGTCACAGACAGAGAGAGAGACACAGATGCTCAGCAGCAGCAAATCATCAACTAACTATGAACTGTGATGGAGACATGGCAGCAATAATGACAGTAGTAATAATGACAGCAGTAATAATGACAGCAGTGACAATGACGGCAGTGACAATGACGGCAGTGACAATGACGGCAGTGACAATGACGGCAGTGACAATGACGGCAGTGACAATGACGGCAGTGACAATGACGGCAGTGATAATGACGGCAGTGACAATGACGGCAGTGACAATGACGGCAGTGACAATGACAGCAGTAATAATGACAGCAGTGACAATGACAGCAGCAGTAACAATGACAGCAGTGATAATGACAGCAGTGACAATGACAGCAGTGACAATGACAGCAGTAATAATGACAGCAGTGACAATGACAGCAGCAGTAACAATGACAGCAGTGATAATGACAGCAGTGACAATGACAGCAGTGACAATGACAGCAGTAATAATGACAGCAGTGACAATGACAGCAGTAACAATGACAGCAGTAACAATGACAGCAGTAACAATGACAGCAGTAACAATGACAGCAGTGACAATGACAGCAGTAATAATGACAGCAGTGACAATGACAGCAGTAATAATGACAGCAGTAATAATGACAGCAGTAACAATGACAGCAGTAATAATGACAGCAGTAACAATGACAGCAGTGACAATGACAGCAGTGACAATGACAGCAGTGACAATGACAGCAGTAATAATGACAGCAGTGACAATGACAGCAGTAATAATGACAGCAGTAATAATGACAGCAGTAACAATGACAGCAGTGACAATGACAGCAGTGACAATGACAGCAGTGACAATGACAGCAGTGACAATGACAGCAGTAACAATGACAGCAGTGACAATGACAGCAGTAATAATGACAGCAGTAACAATGACAGCAGTAATAATGACAGCAGTAATAATGACAGCAGTAATAATGACAGCAGTAACAATGACAGCAGTAATAATGACGGCAGTAACAATGACAGCAGTGACAATGACAGCAGTGACAATGACAGCAGTGACAATGACAGCAGTGACAATGACAGCAGTAATAATGACAGCAGTAACAATGACAGCAGTAATAATGACAGCAGTAATAATGACAGCAGTAACAATGACAGCAGTGACAATGACAGCAGTGACAATGACAGCAGTAACAATGACAGCAGTAACAATGACAGCAGTAACAATGACGGCAGTGATAATGACGGCAGTGACAATGACGGCAGTGACAATGACAGCAGTGACAATGACGGCAGTGACAATGACGGCAGTGACAATGACGGCAGTGACAATGACGGCAGTGACAATGACGGCAGTGACAATGACGGCAGTGACAATGACGGCAGTGACAATGACGGCAGTGACAATGACGGCAGTGACAATGACGGCAGTGACAATGACAGCAGTGACAATGACAGCAGTAATAATGACAGCAGTAACAATGACAGCAGTAACAATGACAGCAGTGACAATGACAGCAGTGACAATGACAGCAGTGACAATGACAGCAGTGACAATGACAGCAGTGATAATGACAGCAGTGATAATGACAGCAGTGATAATGACAGCAGTGATAATGACAGCAGTGATAATGACAGCAGTAATAATGACAGCAGTAATAATGACAGCAGTGATAATGACAGCAGTGATAATGACAGTAGTGATAATGACAGCAGTGATAATGACAGCAGTGATAATGACAGCAGTAATAATGACAGCAGTAATAATGACAGCAGTAATAATGACAGCAGTAATAATGACAGCAGTGATAATGACAGTAGTGATAATGACAGCAGTGATAATGACAGCAGTGATAATGACAGCAGTAATAATGACAGCAGTAATAATGACAGCAGTAATAATGACAGCAGTAATAATGACAGCAGTAATAATGACAACAGTGATAATGACAGCAGTGATAATGACAGCAGTAATAATGACAGCAGTAATAATGACAGCAGTAATAATGACAGCAGTAACAATGACAGCAGTAACAATGACAGCAGTAACAATGACAGCAGTAATAATGACAGCAGTAATAATGACAGCAGTAATAATGACAGCAGTGATAATGACAGCAGTGATAATGACAGCAGTAATAATGACAGCAGTGATAATGACAGCAGTGATAATGACAGCAGTGATAATGACAGTAGTGATAATGACAGCAGTGATAATGACAGCAGTAATAATGACAGTAGTGATAATGACAGTAGTAACAATGACAGCAGTAACAATGACAGCAGTAATAATGACAGTAGTGATAATGACAGCAGTAACAATCTAATAACTTCCTGTCTGTCTCTAATAACTTCCTGTCTGTCTCTAATAACTTCCTGTCTGTCTCTGATAACTTCCTGTCTGTCTGTCTCTGATAACTTCCTGTCTGTCTGTCTCTGATAACTTCCTGTCTGTCTGTCTCTGATAACTTCCTGTCTGTCTCTGATATCTTCCTGTCTGTCCCTGATAACTTCCTGTCTGTGTGTGTGTTTGTCTTGTTCACCCTGTGGCCCCTCTGGTCATCAGCGATGTACTCGGTGGAGATTAAGGTTGAGCGGGACCGAGTGACGGGGGAGACCCGGGTTCTGTCCACTAACACCACACTTCCTGTTGACCTCTCTCACCAAGGGGTTAAAGTTTACGAGGACGAGAGGAAAGGTGATGAATGTAGACGTCACACAGTACAGCAGTCTGTTTCTATTGGTCAGCAGGTGTGTCCTGATCGAGACTCTGGTCCTGACCCAGACTCCGGTCCTGACCCAGTCTCTGTCTGTCTCGTAGTGGTCCATGAGATGAACGGTGAAGACGGCGTCCAGCTGCTCAGCTTCTCCGAGGTCGAGGAGCTCATCCACAAAGCTGACGAGGCCTCGATGATGTCACAGACTGTCACCACGGTGACCTCTCTGCCGACAGCAGAGGTCCAGGAGGAGGCATGTCCCGAGCAGCCGCCACTGCCGGAGCTGCTGCCGGTCGCCTTGGAGATCACCGGGCTGGAGGCCAAGCCGGAAGGTGAGCCAAGCATGGCGGAGGCCAGCGTCGAGAACCCCGTCACCATGGTGTTCATGGGATACCAGAGCGTGGAGGACGAAGACGAGACCAAGCGGGTGCTGGGCCTGCAGGGAACGGTTAAGGCAGAGCTCGTTCTCATCGATGATACCGACGGGAAAACATCACCAGGTGACGGGAGGGAGGAGACAGGCGGTGCTCTGACACCAGCTCTGACTCCACCCGTCGCAACCACCCAACCCCGATCCTCCAAACCTCCGTCTTCCAAACCACAGGCCACCAAACCTCCATCCTCCAAACCACAGGCCACCAAACCTCCATCCTCCAAACCACAGGCCACGGCAGTGGCGAGTAATGGAGAGACAGCAGGAGAGGTGGAGGAGGTGAAGGGAGGAGCGGTGGAGATAAAGAAGGAGAAGCAGCCGTGTAAGTGCTGCAGCATCATGTGATCCTGAAGGGGGCGCTGCTGTCACATATAATCTCATAATCTGAAATATGAAGGACGGAGGACAAAAACTACAGGAACTAAACTTCACCCACTGCCCTAAACCCCGCCTCTAACAACATGACATCATTTCCGTTTTCTTTACTTTTTTCTATTTCCTTGAACCTTTTTACTTTTGTACTCCTGTCCACCTCCCGTGTTTCATCTGAGACGCCTTATCGCGTTAGCCTCAGCATTAGCCATGGTAGCATCAGCTCTCTGATAGTGGATTCTCTTGTTTGTCTGTCTGCCGAAGTCTTTTTTTAAATAAAAGTGACCCGACGGGTCGACTCAGCTCAACTAACTGATTTTGTATTTTTGTGACATCACAGACGTTGCTGCACTCAAACACACCATTCAGTCCACGAACCACCAAACACACGGCTGCCAGCTGAACCAGTCTCCACCCCTCTACAGAACGTTTGATTGGCGTTACAGAACGTTTGATCGGCGTTACAGAACGTTTGATCGGCGTTACGGAACGTTTGATCGGCGTTACAGAACGTTTGATCGGCGTTACAGAACGTTTGATCGGCGTTACAGAACGTTTGAACAGCGTTACGGAATGTTTGATCGGCGTTACAGAACGTTTGATCGGTGCTACAGAACGTTTGATCGGCGTTACAGAACGTTTGATCGGCGTTACGGAATGTTTGATCGGCGTTACGAAACGTTTGATCGGCGTTACGGAACGTTTGATCGGCGTTACGGAACGTTTGATCGGCGTTACGGAACGTTTGATCGGCGCTACAGGACGTTTGATCGGCGTTACGGAACGTTTGATCGGCGTTACAGGACGTTTGATCGACGTTACGGAACGTTTGATCGGCGTTACGGAACGTTTGATCGGCGTTACGGAACGTTTGATCGGCGTTACGGAACGTTTGATCGGCGTTACGGAACGTTTGATCGGCGTTACGGAACGTTTGATCGGCGTTACAGGACGTTTGATCGGCGTTACGGAACGTTTGATCGGCGTTACGGAACGTTTGATCGGCGTGACGGAACGTTTGATCGGCGTTACGGAACGTTTGATCGGCGTGACAGAACGTTTGATCGGCGTGACAGAACGTTTGATCGGCGTGACGGAACGTTTGATCGGCGTTACGGAACGTTTGATCGGCGTGACAGAACGTTTGATCGGCGTTACGGAACGTTTGATCGGCGTGACAGAACGTTTGATCGGCGTGACAGAACGTTTGATCGGCGTTACGGAACGTTTGATCGGCGTTACGGAACGTTTGATCAGCGTTACAGAACGTTTGAACAGCGTTACAGAACGTTTGATCAGCGTTACAGAACGTTTGATCAGCGTTACAGAACGTTTGAACAGCGTTACAGAACGTTTGATCAGCGTTACAGAACGTTTGATCAGCGTTACGGAACGTTTGATCAGCGTTACGGAACGTTTGATCAGCGTTACAGAACGTTTGAACAGCGTTACAGAACGTTTGATCAGCGTTACAGAACGTTTGATCAGTGTTACAGAATGTTTGATCAGCGTTACAGAACGTTTGATCGGCGTTACAGAACGTTTGATCAGCGTTACGGAACGTTTGATCAGCGTTACTGATTACAATGCTATGTTGTTCACATTTACTCTTGTCCGGCGGCTTCTTGCTCGCTCACTCTCTCCTTTTCTCTTCTTAGCTTCCTCCGTCAGCGTCCTCTTCACTCTCTGCTCCTCTGCCATCATGTCCGTAGAGGCTGCTGGGCCTGGTTATGTTACCGCTTGCCAGCTCCAGTTCTGGCATGACACCGGCTCCTCGTCAGCATTCCCCCACCTCACGGTGGTACAAACCATCAATATGATTTAAAATGTCTGATGGTCAAATCGAACATCAATGAAACAAAATCAAATGATCAAACTTTTGTTCATCAATAATAAATTATTTGATCAAAACTAAAAATATCCAAAATTAACCAAATAATCTAAATTAAATAAACAATAATCTTAATTAATAATAATTAAAACATAATTAACCAAATTAATAATTATCATTTAATTGAATTTCATTAAAAGTTGCAAAGTCAACATTTTTAAATCATGTCCAGCCGCAGACACATTCAGGTTTCAACATTTAAAATGTTTTGGTGATGATGATCAGTGAAGTTTTGAAGAACACGAATCATCACACCCATCAACGGACGGACGAGCTCATCGTTTACTTTCTGACCATGCTGACATGACTTAGCGGTTCGGGTCTGTTTCAAACAGCTGATCACTAGCTTCACGTTCCATCAACAGATCTCAGCTGGTCTCCTGACAGACGGTGCCACAGTGACCACGCGGTAAAGATGGCTGACAATGAGAAGAAAGATCAGCTGATCTTTCCTCCGAGGAGCCATCGACTGAAGAAGACTGTCAATTACAGATTTATTAATAAAGCATCTGGATTAACTAAACCTGCGACTGGTTTCAGGAGGTGATGGACTCGATGCTCGCCTGTTCACGTCGAGGGATGAGAGGTTTCCATGGAGACGGACCCTGTAACAGTTCTTGACACATTGTTGAGGGCAGCTGATGCCGGACATGTGCAGGAAGTTCAGGTGAAACCATCAGCTGAGCATCTGCAGGTCAGAGGTCAGTGTTTCCACATGAGGTAACTGAAGCTGACACAGTTAAAGGAAATGTTTCCGCCTCACTGACGGTCAGCTGTCAGTGACATCATACATCACTTCCTGCCTGTGTCGACCTTTAGGCCGTCCCACAGGAAGCTCATCACGGAGCTCGACGTGTCCTGAAAGAAGTTCCTCCATGTTTGTCACACAGAGCAGAGCAGTCGCACTATGGACAGATTATTAATGTTTATAGATTATTGATGTTTATAGATTATTGATGTTTACAGATTATTTATGTTTACAGATTATCGATGTTTACAGATTATCGATGTTTATAGATTATCGATGTTTACAGATTATCGATGTTTATAGATTATCGATGTTTACAGATTATTAATGTTTATAGATTATTGATGTTTACAGATTATTGATGTTTACAGATTATTGATGTTTACAGATTATTGATGTTTACAGATTATTGATGTTTATAGATTATCGATGTTTACAGATTATTGATGTTTACAGATTATTGATGTTTATAGATTATCGATGTTTATAGATTATCGATGTTTACAGATTATTAATGTTTATAGATTATTGATGTTTACAGATTATTGATGTTTACAGATTATTGATGTTTACAGATTATTGATGTTTATAGATTATTGATGTTTATAGATTATCGATGTTTATAGATAGATTATAGATTATTGATGTTTATAGATTATTGATGTTTACAGATTATTGATGTTTACAGATTATTGATGTTTATAGATTATTGATGTTTACAGATTATTGATGTTTATAGATTATTGATGTTTACAGATTATCGATGTTTATAGATTATTGATGTTTATAGATTATCGTTTATAGATATATTATAGATATTGATGTTTATAGATTATTGATGTTTATAGATTATCGATGTTTATAGATAGATTATAGATTATTGATGTTTATAGATTATGATGTTTACAGATTATTGATGTTACAGATTATTGATGTTTATAGATTATTGATGTTTACAGATTATTGATGTTTATAGATTATTGATGTTTACAGATTATCGATGTTTACAGATTATCGATGTTTATAGATTATTGATGTTTACAGATTATTGATGTTTATAGATTATTGATGTTTATAGATTATTGATGTTTATAGATTATTGATGTTTATAGATAGATTATAGATTATTGATGTTTATAGATTATTGATGTTTATAGATTATTGATGTTTATAGATAGATTATAGATTATTGATGTTTATAGATTATTGATGTTTATAGATTATGATGTTTTAGATTATTGATGTTTACAGATTATTGATGTTTGCAGATTATTGATGTTTATAGATAGATTATAGATTATTGATTTTACAGATTATCGATGTTTATAGATTATTGATGTTTACAGATTATTGATCTTTATAGATTATTGATGTTTATAGATAGATTATAGATTATTGATCTTTATAGATTATTGATGTTTATAGATTATTGATGTATACAGATTATTGATGTTTACAGATTATTGATGTTTATAGATGGATTATAGATTATTGATGTTTATAGATTATTGATGTTTACAGATTATTGATGTTTACAGATTATTGATGTTTATAGATAGATTATAGATTATTGATGTTTACAGATTATCGATGTTTATAGATTATTGATGTTTACAGATTATTGATGTTTATAGATTATTGATGTTTATAGATAGATTATAGATTATTGATGTTTATAGATTATTGATGTTTACAGATTATTGATGTTTACAGATTTTTGATGTTTATAGATTATTGATGTTTATAGATAGATTATAGATTATTGATGTTTATAGATTATTGATGTTTATAGATAGATTATAGATTATTGATGTTTACAGATTATTGATGTTTACAGATTATTGATGTTTATAGATTATTGATGTTTACAGATTATTGATGTTTATAGATAGATTATAGATTATCGATGTTCATAGATTATTGATATTTATAGATAGATTATAGATTATCGATGTTTATAGATTATTGATGTTTATAGATTATTGATGTTTATAGATAGATTATAGATTATTGACGTTTATAGATTATTGATGTTTACAGATTATTGATGTTTATAGATTATTGATGTTTACAGATTATTGATGTTTATAGATTATTGATGTTTACAGATTATTGATGTTTATAGATAGATTATAGATTATCGATGTTCATAGATTATTGATGTTTACAGATTATTGATGTTTACAGATTATTGATGTTCATAGATTATTGATGTTTACAGATTATTGATGTTTATAGATTATTGATGTTTATAGATTATTGATGTTTACAGATTATTGATGTTTATAGATTATTGATGTTTACAGATTATTGATGTTTACAGATTATTGATGTTTATAGATTATTGATGTTTACAGATTATTGATGTTTATAGATAGATTATAGATTATCGATGTTCATAGATTATTGATATTTATAGATAGATTATAGATTATCGATGTTTATAGATTATTGATGTTTATAGATTATTGATGTTTATAGATAGATTATAGATTATTGACGTTTATAGATTATTGATGTTTACAGATTATTGATGTTTATAGATTATTGATGTTTACAGATTATTGATGTTTATAGATTATTTATGTTTACAGATTATTGATGTTTATAGATTATTGATGTTTATAGATTATTGATGTTTATAGATTATTTATGTTTACAGATTATTGATGTTTACAGATTATTGATGTTTATAGATTATCGATGTTTATAGATTATTGATGTTTATAGATTATTGATGTTTATAGATAGATTATAGATTATTGACGTTTATAGATTATTGATGTTTATAGATTATTGATATTTATAGATAGATTATAGATTATCGATGTTTATAGATTATTGATGTTTACAGATTATTGATGTTTATAGATTATTGATGTTTATAGATTATTTAAGTTTACAGATTATTGATGTTTATAGATTATTGATGTTTATAGATTACTGATGTTTATAGATTATTGATGTTTATAGATAGATTATAGATTGTTGACGTTTATAGATTATTGATGTTTATAGATTATTGATGTTTATAGATTATTGATGTTTATAGATAGATTATAGATTATTGATGTTTATAGATTATTGATGTTTATAGATAGATTATAGATTATTGACGTTTATAGATTATTGATGTTTATAGATTGTTGACGTTTATAGATTATTGATGTTTATAGATTATTGATGTTTATAGATTATTGATGTTTATAGATAGATTATAGATTATTGATGTTTACAGATTATTGACGTTTATAGATTATTGATGTTTATAGATTATTGATGTTTACAGATTATTGACGTTTATAGATTATTGATGTTTATAGATTATTGATGTTTATAGATAGATTATAGATTATTGATGTTTATAGATTATTGATGTTTATAGATAGATTATAGATTATTGACGTTTATAGATTATTGATGTTTATAGATTATTGACGTTTATAGATTATTGATGTTTATAGATTATTGATGTTTATAGATTATTGATGTTTATAGATAGATTATAGATTATTGATGTTTACAGATTATTGACGTTTATAGATTATTGATGTTTATAGATTATTGATGTTTACAGATTATTGACGTTTATAGATTATTGATGTTTATAGATTATTAATGTTTACAGATTATTGATGTTTATAGATAGATTATAGATTATTGACGTTTATAGATTATTGATGTTTATAGATTATTGATGTTTATAGATAGATTATTGATGTTTACATATTATGATTTTACAGATTATTGATGTTTACAGATTATTGATGTTTTATAGATAGATTATAGATTATTGATGTTTACAGATTATTGATGTTTATAGATTATTGATGTTTATAGATTATTGATGTTTATAGATAGATTACAGATTATTGATGTTTATAGATAGATTATAGATTATTGATGTTTACAGATTATTGATGTTTACAGATTATTGATGTTTATAGATTATTGATGTTTATAGATTATTGATGTTTAAAGAAAGATTATAGATTATTGATGTTTATAGATTATTGATGTTTATAGATTATTGATGTTTACAGATTATTGATGTTTACAGATTATTGATGTTTACAGATTGTTGACGTTTATAGATTATTGATGTTTATAGATTATTGATGTTTATAGATTATTGATGTTTATAGATAGATTATAGATTATTGATGTTTACAGATTATTGACGTTTATAGATTATTGATGTTTATAGATTATTGATGTTTACAGATTATTGACGTTTATAGATTATTGATGTTTATAGATTATTGATGTTTATAGATAGATTATAGATTATTGATGTTTATAGATTATTGATGTTTATAGATAGATTATAGATTATTGACGTTTATAGATTATTGATGTTTATAGATTATTGACGTTTATAGATTATTGATGTTTATAGATTTTGATGTTTTAGATTATTGATGTTTATAGATAGATTATAGATTATTGATGTTTACAGATTATTGACGTTTATAGATTATTGATGTTTATAGATTATTGATGTTTACAGATTATTGACGTTTATAGATTATTGATGTTTATAGATTATTGATGTTTACAGATTATTGATGTTTATAGATAGATTTAGATTATTGACGTTTAGATTATTGATGTTTATAGATTATTGATGTTTATAGATAGATTATTGATGTTTACATATTATTGATGTTTACAGATTATTGATGTTTACAGATTATTGATGTTTATAGATAGATTATAGATTATTGATGTTTACAGATTATTGATGTTTATAGATTATTGATGTTTATAGATTATTGATGTTTATAGATAGATTACAGATTATTGATGTTTATAGATAGATTATAGATTATTGATGTTTACAGATTATTGATGTTTACAGATTATTGATGTTTATAGATTATTGATGTTTATAGATTATTGATGTTTAAAGAAAGATTATAGATTATTGATGTTTATAGATTATTGATGTTTAGAGATTATTGATGTTTACAGATTATTGATGTTTACAGATTATTGATGTTTACAGATTATTGATGTTTATAGATAGATTATAGATTATTGATGTTTATAGATTATTGATGTTTACAGATTATTGATGTTTACAGATTATTGATGTTTATAGATTATTGATGTTTATAGATTATTGATGTTTACAGATTATTGATGTTTACAGATTATTGATGTTTATAGATTATTGATGTTTATAGATTATTGATGTTTATAGATTATAGATGTTTACAGATTAGTGTGCTCTTTTTTTGATTCTCTTGTTTAAAATAATTTAAGTTAAAAAGCTGACATACCGCCCTGTTAGAGTCTGGGATGTCCAGAAGTCACCTCCTGTCGTCATGGTAACCTGTTGATGGGAAACACACACAGAGGTCATGTGATCAAATACTGACACTGTGTGTGTGTGTGTGTGTGTGTGTGTGTGGTCAGTCATTGTGTATGTTTCTGTTGGTCAGCAGGATTCTTGACAAATTCTACTGCTCAGCAACAACCACACACACACACACACACGCACGCACGCACACACACACACACACACACACGCACGCACACGCACGCACGCACGCACGCACGCACGCACGCACACACACACACACACACAGACTTACTTGGTTCAGTCTGTTATGAATATTCAGTCAAAGTATTTACAATAATATTTTCATATTATTTCTGTAACACTGAATAAAGATATTTTATTTTGTGAAATATTAAATCTGTAAAAACGTCATCATGACTGTCTGTCACTGCTGATGTGACAGCAGCAAATCACCACATCACTGTGGACACATCATGAGGATCTGACACAACCGGTGATTTATTATTATCATTATTATTGTTGTTATTAAATCAACCAGACCATCAACCTGAGCTCACACAGGAAGTGAGGTCACAGCTCAGACACTGTGGATGTGTTTGAGCAGCAGGGGGCAGCAGACACACACACACTGAACTACAGTCATACAGAGCTCACGTCACGGTTCTGGTTCTGGTGTTTCTGATCCAGACCCATATGATTCTGTTTGACTCAATCTAGATTCTCTATGTGATCCTGATCATTGTTTATTAATGTGTTTGTGTTTTTATCACAGAGACATTTCTCTGAGAAAAGCTGCTTCAGTTCAAAGGTCCCAACCAGTAGAGAGAGAGAGAGTTGTGTGTGTGTGTGTGTGTGTGTGTGTGTGTGTGTGTGTGTGTGTGTGTGTGTGTGTGTGTGTGTGTGTGTGTCTGGTGGGCGGAGCCTGTGATTGGGCGAGAGAAGTTGAACTTCAGTCTCTTCAGTTTATTTTTCAGTTTCTGCGACAAACTGAGGTAAGACGAAACTCTTTATTTACAAACTCTTTATATATAAACTTTATATACAAACTCTTTATATATAAACTCTTTATATACAAACTCTTTATTTATAAACTTTATATACAAACTCTTTAATTATAAACTTTATATACAAACTCTTTATTTATAAACTTTATATACAAACTCTTTAATTATAAACTTTATATACAAACTCTTTAATTATAAACTTTATATACAAACTCTTTAATTATAAACTTTATATACAAACTCTTTAATTATAAACTTTATATACAAACTCTTTAATTATAAACTTTATATACAAACTCTTTAATTATAAACTTTATATACAAACTCTTTATTTATAAACTTTATACAAACTCTTTAATTTATAAACTTTATATACAAACTCTTTAATTATAAACTTTATATATAAACTCTTTATTATAAACTTTATATACAACTCTTTATTTAAACTTTATATACAAACTCTTTAATTATAAACTTTATATACAAACTCTTTAATTATAAACTTTATATACAAACTCTTTAATTATAACTTTATATACAAACTCTTTATTATAAACTTTATATACAAACTCTTTAATTATAAACTTATATACAACTCTTTATTTATAAACTTTATATACAAACTCTTTAATTATAAACTTTATATACAAACTCTTTATTTATAAACTTTATATACAAACTCTTTAATTATAACTTTATACAAACTCTTTAATTATAAACTTTATATACAAACTCTTTATTTATAAACTTTATATACAAACTCTTTAATTATAAACTTTATATACAAACTCTTTAATTATAAACTTTATATACAAACTCTTTATTTATAAACTTTATATACAAACTCTTTATTTATAAACTTTATATACAAACTCTTTAATTATAAACTTTATATACAAACTCTTTAATTATAAACTTTATATACAAACTCTTTATTTATAAACTTTATATACAAACTCTTTATTTATAAACTTTATATACAAACTCTTTAATTATAAACTTTATATACAAACTCTTTAATTATAAACTTTATACAAACTCTTTATTTATAAACTTTATATACAAACTCTTTATTTATAAACTTTATATACAAACTCTTTATTTATAAACTTTATATACAAACTCTTTAATTATAAACTTTATATACAAACTCTTTAATTATACAGTTTTAAATGTATTAGTCTAATTTTAAACTTTGAAGTCTGAAGATAGAACTGACATAATTAGGTTTAAAAAAAAAACCAAACAGTTCAATCACCTCCACAGATTAAATTAAATATGAAAACAGTTTTATTGATCATCTGATTGTTAATGACGGTTGATAACGACTTATATGACTGATAAACACAGCACTGATATAACGTAATATCAATGTTCATGAAACATTATAGATGTGACTGCGTGCACTGTGAGAGCACACTGAGTTCTTACCACAGCTGAGGTGTGTGTGAGTAGAAGTCGTCATAATGTGTCATCAGTCAGCCTCTACTCTACACTATATATAATATATATAATAACTCGACACTTGTTATAATTCATTATTAGTCACATCTATGATGATTCATGTGTCCCCATAACACACGAATCATGTGCTCATACGTCACAGTAACGTTTGATTGTGAAAAACCAAAATACTAATACTATATATACCGTGAGCGCCAACTACAGGACAGAGTCCATTACAAACAACCACAGACCATCAAACCACAGACCATCAAACCACAGACCGTCAAACCACAGACCGTCAAACCACAGACCGTCAAACCACAGACCATCAAACCACAGACCGTCAAACCACAGACCGTCAACCCACAGACCGTCAAACCACAGACCATCAAACCACAGACCGTCAAACCACAGACCGTCAAACCACAGACCATCAAACCACAGACCGTCAAACCACAGACCGTCAAACCACAGACCGTCAAACCACAGACCGTCAACTCACAGACCGTCAACCCACAGACCATCAAACCACAGACCGTCAAACCACAGACCGTCAAACCACAGACCATCAAACCACAGACCGTCAAACCACAGACCGTCAAACCACAGACCGTCAAACCACAGACCATCAAACCACAGACCGTCAAACCACAGACCGTCAAACCACAGACCATCAAACCACAGACCGTCAAACCACAGACTGTCAAACCACAGACCGTCTAAATCCTGGACGTAGTCTCCATGAGGACACCCACCTGTCAATCAAAGCGTCCACGCTCTTAATCCTTCATAACTTTCAGCCTTAATATAATGTGAACAGGTGAGTTGTATATAAATTATTAAGCCTTAATATAATGTGAACAGGTGAGTTGTATATAAATTATTAATCCTTAATATAATGTGAACAGGTGAGTTGTATATAAATTATTAAGCCTTAATATAATGTGAACAGGTGAGTTGTATATAAATTATTAATCCTTAATATAATGTGAACAGGTGAGTTGTATAAATTATTAATCCTTAATATAATGTGAACAGGTGAGTTGTATATAAATTATTAATCCTTAATATAATGTGAACAGGTGAGTTGTATATAAATTATTAAGCCTTAATATAATGTGAACAGGTGAGTTGTATATAAATTATTAATCCTTAATATAATGTGAACAGGTGAGTTGTATATAAATTATTAAGCCTTAATATAATGTGAACAGGTGAGTTGTATATAAATTATTAATCCTTAATATAATGTGAACAGGTGAGTTGTATATAAATTATTAAGCCTTAATATAACCTGAACAGGTGAGTTGTATATAAATTCACCCTCAGTACAGTTGTCATGAACGGGGAAATTAGTTACAGAGACCAAAACTGTTTTTTGTACCAGGCTGTAAACATGTTTATTTCTGCTGTGAAACATGGGGACTTATGGAGACTGACTCACTGCTGGAGCCAGCCTCAGGTGGACGTTAGAGGAACTGCAGGTTTTAGCTTTACTTACAGATGTGGAGGTTGATATTGCTTAAAACATTAAAACCAAACAATTTATTGATGATTCCTACAAGAAACATCATGGAGTCACATGTTCAGATGTGTCTGTCTGTTATCAGCTGACAGCAGCGGTTGGTGGGCGGGGCTTATCACTGACGCACAGACACACAGAGCTGAGCTCTTTGTGAGTCATTTGTGTATGTACAGTATATATACAGTACAAAGGTAACAACACTGATAGACACATATATCATATACTGCATATATGGTAAATGGAGTGTACTTATATTTCTCCTTTCTAGTCTTCTGACAACTCAAAGCTCTTTTACAATACATATCTCATTCACACAGCGATGGTTCAGCCTTCATCACACATGCTGTATCTATTGTGTATATCATGTATTAGATCAGAAACAAAATCAGGTTTATTGGAACAAACATTAAGCAAAAATATCAAACAAACAATATAAATATACAACATGTTTGTAACAGTTTGTTAAACAGAGTATTTAGAATATTTTCAATGTCTAAAACGAGGTAGTCCAAAGATACAAAGATGATTTCAGAGAAGACAAACAGACCTGTTGATGAATCATTAATCGATAAACGCTCTTCGGTTCTGCCACTCGAATATACGACACACTCACCTGTGTCATAACACAGCAGTCGCCATGGTAACGTGTCCTGTGCTAGTTTTACAGCAGCGCTTTAAAGCGTGTTATCGCTGATCAATCAACTCTGATAAAGTTTACTGACATTCCTCACATCTTATTTCCTGCTGAGGACATTTCCCCCTCAAAGTACACTCAGAGTACACTTAAAGTACTGCCCTCAAAGTACACTCAAAGTACACTTAAAGTACTGCCCTCAAAGTACACTCAAAGTACACTTAAAGTACTGCCCTCAAAGTACACTTAAAGTACTGCCCTCAAAGTACACTTAAAGTACACTCAAAGTACTGCCCTCAAAGTACACTCAAAGTACTGCCCTCAAAGTACACTCAAAGTACACTCAAAGTACTGCCCTCAAAGTACACTTAAAGTACTGCCCTCAAAGTACACTTAAAGTACACTCAAAGTACTGCCCTCAAAGTACACTTAAAGTACTGCCCTCAAAGTACACTCAAAGTACACTTAAAGTACTGCCCTCAAAGTACACTTAAAGTACTGCCCTCAAAGTACACTTAAAGTACACTCAAAGTACTGCCCTCAAAGTACACTCAAAGTACTGCCCTCAAAGTACACTCAAAGTACACTCAAAGTACTGCCCTCAAAGTACACTCAAGGTACACTCAAAGTACTGCCCTCAAAGTACACTCAAAGTACACTTAAAGTACACTTAAAGTACACTTAAAGTACTGCCCTCAAAGTACTGCCCTCAAAGTACACTCAAAGTACACTCAAAGTACACTCAAAGTACACTTAAAGTACTGCCCTCAAAGTACACTCAAGGTACACTTAAAGTACTGCCCTCAAAGTACACTCAAAGTACACTCAAAGTACACTCAAAGTACTGCCCTCAAAGTACACTCAAAGTACACTCAAAGTACTGCCCTCAAAGTACACTCAAGGTACACTCAAAGTACTGCCCTCAAAGTACACTCAAAGTACTGCCCTCAAAGTACTGCCCTCAAAGTACACTCAAAGTACACTCAAAGTACACTTAAAGTACTGCCCTCAAAGTACTGCCCTCAAAGTACACTCAAAGTACTGCCCTCAAAGTACTGCCCTCAAAGTACACTCAAAGTACACTCAAAGTACACTCAAAGTACACTTAAAGTACTGCCCTCAAAGTACACTCAAAGTACACTCAAAGTACTGCCCTCAAAGTACACTCAAAGTACACTCAAAGTACACTCAAGGCAAGTTAATTTGTATAGCACCATTCTTACACAAGGCAAATCAAAGTGCTTTACAGAGGCAACATACGTTAAAGAGAATCAATTAAAAACGATTTCAAATCAAGCAGAGCTCAGTCTCAGCTCAGTCTCAGCTCAGTCTCAGCTCAGTCTCAGCTCAGTCTCCAAGACTTTTACCTGTTCTTCCAATTCCACCTAATCAGTCCCCTGTAAACTCAGACAAACACAGAACAGACGAAGCATCCAACTTAAAATGAATAAAACAATAGAATGTGATTTAAAATCATTAAACCAGCAGATACAGGAGTGGTAAAATCGGCAGTATGGGAAAGCTGCAGTGAACTATAATGTTTTAAACCCTGATTCAAACAGTTTGTGCACTCCTCTGTTCAGGGAGCTGGTTCCACAGGTGAGGACCATAGAAGCTAAATGCAGCTCCGCCCTGCTTGGGTCTGACCCTGGGGACACTGAGTAAATCGTCCCAGATGACCTGAGGGGTCTGGGTGCCTCATACCTAACGAGCAGCTCTGACATGTATTCAGGCCCAAGACCATTCAGTGACTTGTAGACCAGTAACAGGATTTTAAACTCCCCACACGGGGAGCCAGTGCAGAGATTTAAGGACAGGTGTGATATGCTGCACCTGCTTGATTGTTTTTTTTTTACTGAGGCCTGTAAAGACACCATTACAATAATCTAACCTACTGAGAATAAATGCATGAACAAGTTTTCCATGTCTGGTCTAGGCAAAAATCCTTTGATTCGTGCAATGTTTTTCAGATGACAATAGAATGATTTAGTGACGGCCTTTATGTGGTTGTTAAAATTCAGGTCTGAGTCCATAACTAAGATTTCTGGCTTGGTCTGTGGACACTTCTGTCTTTTCTGCATTGAGATGGAGAAAATTCTGGCCCATCTGATTGACTTGTTGGATACACTGACTCAGTGACTGTAATGGGACGTAGTCATTTGGTGACACTGTAATATAGAGTTGTGTGTCATCAGCATACGGGTGGTAACAGATGATAATCTGGGCTAGTGGGAGCTTGTAGATGTTAAACAAAAGTGGCCCAAGAATGGAGCCTTGGAGACCCCACATGTCATCTTTGTTTGCACAGATTCACAATTACAGTTAATAAAGTCACGATCTGCTGAGTAAGATTTGAACCAATTTTGCACCGTCCCAGAAAGTCCAACCCACTTCTCCAGTCTGCCAAGCAACATGTTGTGATCACCTGTGTCGATTGCAGCACGGAGATCCAGCAGTATCAACGCTGAAGTTTTTGATGCATTAAAGTACACTTAAAGTACTGCTCTCAAAGTACACTTCACTACAAGTAGTGAAATACTTAAGTATTTTCAATTTATACTCAAACTGCAAAACACGCCTCAGAGAGGAATACTGTACCTTTGGTAATACTTATTTTGAAGGTGTGTTCATAACACCGACATAACCATGAACCAAACCATTCGCTCTGTTGCTTCCATGGTAACCGTCCTGTCTGTTGTTTCCATGGTAACCGTCCTGTCTGTTGTTTCCATGGTAACCGTCCTGTCTGTTGATTCCATGGTAAGCATCCTCCCACTTTTGTTTTAGGACATTGTAACTCTTCGGAGCTGACAAACATCAAACACTATTCAGTGTCTTCATCAAACCTCCTCGCTGGCCCGACAGTGTTCCCTGCAGCCATGAGCAGCACTCCGAGGAGGTGGGTACTAAAGCCTCTGTCCCCGCTGCTACAACCCTCAGACCTGCGCACCATCACCAGCCCCGCCCAAAGCAACACCCCCGATGATGAGGTCTTCACCTTCGACATCTCTGCGGCTCATAGTCATTCCCCTGCGGACATCTCCTCACGGTACAGTGACGGGTCCACGGACGTGGTAGTTCTGGCACAGCAGGTTTCGGTGTCACAGGATGGCGGGAGCACCAGCGATGAGTGGTTTCCCAGCAGTCCCAGCAGTCCCAGCAGCAGCCTGGGTTCTCACAGTGGTTTCTACTCCTTTGTGGAGGATCCCACGAGTCCTGAGGCCGAGCTGAATGAAGCCTGGATGGTCTCGTCCCAACGGCAGACTCAGCTAGCAACCCTGAAGGAGGAGAAAGGATTCAAACTACAGACCTACACCAGCAGCAGGAAGCCAGAGAGTCTGTTCTCAGAGAGCAATGGAGACTCACAATACAAAGTGGATCTGAACAACGACATCAAAGTGGTCCAGGAGGAAGAGGAGAGGCAACTTCGTAAGGAGATCATCCAGAGCCAAGCACCGAAGAAGAACCTGTCCTTCAAAGATCAGCTGAGTGGCCTGAAGAATCTGGATCTGAGCAGAGCTACAAACAAACTGATAGAAGGTTTCAGTTTGAGCTACAGCCCAGTCAGCTCCAGAACAGAACCCACCCATCCTGCCGAGGCAGGGACGATCGACAAGGAGCAGATCAACTTCAGTGCTGCCCGACAACAGTTCCTGAAGATGGAGCAGGACCGGCTGATGGCACTCCTCAACCCTCTCAGGTCCTCGAAAACACGCTTGAATATGTCTCTGCAGCCAGATCCCGATGTATCCTTATCACAGCAGGTGGAGACGGACCACGACACGGAGATGAGCAAAGATACAACACTGTTTAAACCACCAGAAGTAGATGAGACCAACCCAGAGACTGATGAAAGTCTCAGCCAGCAGAGCAGTGTGTTGAACGACCTGGACTCTGGCTTAGAGGAGTTGTCTGTGGAAGTGTGCAGCAGCTTCACCAATGATGAAGGTGTGTTCAATAACAGCAGTCAAGAAAAGAGGAGTGCCAAGTCCACAAGCGACTTTGAGACCCCGGTTGAAAGGGAGATCCGGTTGGTTCAGGAACGTGAGGAGAACCTACGACGCTCACGGGGGCTGAAGCTGAGTGACAGCAAAGCAGAGATGGTCGAGATCAAAACCAAACGTTTTCTGTCACCGCCACCAACCGTCAGAGCCAAAGAGAAGAACCGAGTAAGCTTTATTATCCAGCATGAGGTCCAGAAAGTCAACCAGAGGAAGGAGGAGCCTCAGGAGGGAGGGATCCTAGGACGATACAGTCTAGACCCTCCACAGAAACTGGAGGACATAAAAAAAGAGTTTGACCAACAAGATGGGGACAAGAGGACAAAAGAAAGACCTCAGTCTGAGTCTGGAAGTCTGGAAGTCTTACTATCACCTTGCTGTCCTCATCGACACCCTGAAGAAACCAAGTGGTACCTCAGTCAAATGGGCTCAGCTCTATCTTCCTTCTCTGTGAGTGACTCAGTCCAGGACAGAAGACGTTTCCAACAACAGCAAATGTCTTCTTCATCTTCTCACTCCTCCTCTCCCTCATCCCCAACACTAAAACCTCTGCATGAAATGACCTCAACCATGCCTCAGTCCTGGAGGGAGAACCTAGAGTCCGGTGGCCTGCAGTCCAGAGGACAAGGAGCTCCGGATTTCATTGAGAAAGAGATTGAGGAGAATTTGAGACGGGAGCAGGAGCTGAGGGAGATGCGAGCGTCCAGGGAGGAGACTGATGGACCGCTCTGCTCTCCAGCTCCTCTAGTGGACCAGGCAAGCAAGATGGCCATCAGACAGTTCTGCCCACCTGTGACCACAGGTACGTCATCCTCATCATGGTGTTAATTATGTTAATTAGCTGATCAGTTGGTGTAAATAGTCAACTAATCTCTACATGAGATCTTAGTTGAACTCAGACCAGATCCCTCTTATAGTACTCTTCTATGTAGTACTCTGTGTACTTCCTGGTGGAGTACACTCATGTCGGCAGGTAGTCTGGCTGTTTGCCGCTTCTCGTTCTCCTCCTCCTCCTCCTTGTAACTGTGTTGAGCTCCAACATCTGACTTGTCGTCGTTCTCTCTGCGATCTGAATGTGAGGTTGTCTGTTGGTGTTTAATATTTTTTATTTATCAAATCATTCATAGACTCTTCACTTGTTGCTCCTGTCATCGTGTCTTTGTTACATTTTGAGATTAGATTAGATTCAGTTTTATGGTCATTGCACAAAGTTCAAGTTCTAAGACAACGACATGCAACTTAGCATCTAACCAGAAGTGCAAAAAGGCGGTAAAGTGTAGAGTATGTGTATAAGGATATATAAATAATAGAGCATAAATATGAATTATATAAAAAGATATATACAGTATTAACAGTATGGACAGATTCAAATGAATACACTAAGATATTACAGCAATTGCGGTAGAAATAATTGGTGTAATTCCACAGTACAGGTAAATTAAGATGAGATATATTATTTTAGTATAAAATGTATTCTACATAAATATATAAATATGTTAATTTACAGTATGGACAGTAATAGTACAGTTGTGAATACTCACTCAAACCAGAGGGTGTAAGGACAGAGCCCACAGAGGCAAAATGTGTTTTGTGAATTTGGGCTATACAAATAAAATTTGATTTGATTTGAATAGAAATGATTAAATATAGCTATTTAAATATAGACATGATACACAGAATAAACAGCTCAGCTAGGTGTGAATACTGCACCACACACAGTACAGACACTGTTGTATGAGTACGCCATATACACATATATACAGTAGGACAGTATGAGGAGAAACAGTCCCAGACCTCAGTGGGTGACAGCTGGTGGAAAGAAGCTGGTCCTGAACCTGCTGCTTCTGGAATGGAGGGATCTGTAGCGCCTCCCAGAGGGGAGGAGGGTAAACAGTTTGGTCAGAGATAGAGCAGTCTCCACCACAGAGAGACGAAAGGTCGACTGAGATGTCGACACCCAGGAACTCGATGGATGGTGTTTGAACCAGGTGCTGTAGTGACATTTAGCTGACGCTTTCATCCAACACAATCAGTGCGACCAGGACCTGTGACAGAACTACAGGAGTCAATGCAGCATGTGCAGGACCTCTCCTAGCACTGCTGTCTGTAGGTTCAGCTTGTTTCTGTATTTGAAGATGCTTTCTCACATCGGTGGATCAATAAAGTTGTTTTAGAATATAAACATCTCGACAGGATGTTTGGTTTGAGGTCAGATATCATCAGCAGCCCCTAAGCTGCAGCTCCACTGTGTTCACACTCTGACTGTAAGGAAGTGAAAGAGATGGCATTGATTAAGGATTTTCACAATAAAAGCACCTTCAGGGTTGATTGACAGGAATCTCAGCATATCACAACCAGAGATCAGACAGAAACTTTGAACCAATAAAAACTGACACAGTCGAATGAATGATGTGAAACAAAGGACAGGACGTGTCTTTGATAGGTCTGTGTTTGACAGACAGGACGTGTCTTTGATAGGTCTGTGTTTGACAGACAGGACGTGTCTTTGATAGGTCTGTGTTTGACAGACAGGACGTGTCTTTGATAGGTCTGTGTTTGACAGACAGGACGTGTCTTTGATAGGTCTGTGTTTGACAGACAGGACGTGTCTTTGATAGGTCTGTGTTTGACAGACAGGACGTGTCTTTGATAAGTCTGTGTTTGACAGACAGGACGTGTCTTTGATAGGTCTGTGTTTGACAGACAGGACGTGTCTTTGATAGGTCTGTGTTTGACAGACAGGACGTGTCTTTGATAAGTCTATGTTTGACAGACAGGACGTGTCTTTGATAGGTCTGTGTTTGACAGACAGGACGTGTCTTTGATAAGTCTGTGTTTGACAGACAGGACGTGTCTTTGATAGGTCTGTGTTTGACAGACAGGACGTGTCTTTGATAAGTCTGTGTTTGACAGACAGGACGTGTCTTTGATAAGTCTGTGTTTGACAGACAGGACGTGTCTTTGATAAGTCTGTGTTTGACAGACAGGACGTGTCTTTGATAAGTCTATGTTTGACAGACAGGACGTGTCTTTGATAGGTCTGTGTTTGACAGACAGGACGTGTCTTTGATAAGTCTGTGTTTGACAGACAGGACGTGTCTTTGATAAGTCTGTGTTTGACAGACAGGACGTGTCTTTGATAAGTCTGTGTTTGACAGACAGGACGTGTCTTTGATAGGTCTGTGTTTGACAGACAGGACGTGTCTTTGATAGGTCTGTGTTTGACAGACAGGACGTGTCTTTGATAGGTCTGTGTTTGACAGACAGGACGTGTCTTTGATAAGTCTGTGTTTGACAGACAGGACGTGTCTTTGATAAGTCTGTGTTTGACAGACAGGACGTGTCTTTGATAAGTCTGTGTTTGACAGACAGGACGTGTCTTTGATAAGTCTGTGTTTGACAGACAGGACGTGTCTTTGATAAGTCTGTGTTTGACAGACAGGACGTGTCTTTGATAAGTCTGTGTTTGACAGACAGGACGTGTCTTTGATAGGTCTGTGTTTGACAGACAGGACGTGTCTTTGATAGGTCTGTGTTTGACAGACAGGACGTGTCTTTGATAGGTCTGTGTTTGACAGACAGGACGTGTCTTTGATAAGTCTGTGTTTGACAGACAGGACGTGTCTTTGATAGGTCTGTGTTTGACAGACAGGACGTGTCTTTGATAGGTCTGTGTTTGACAGACAGGACGTGTCTTTGATAGGTCTGTGTTTGACAGACAGGACGTGTCTTTGATAGGTCTGTGTTTGACAGACAGGACGTGTCTTTAGTGGACTCTGAGTCAGTCGCTGTGGACGCTGCAGTTTGTCAGAGGAGGAACAAAGTCCAGACTGAATTAGTAACCAGTCAGTCACGTGTCCAGGCTGTCTTAAAGCAGAGGTCAGAGGTCAACGCTTCAGACCTGCTGACTGTCCACTGTCCACTGTCCACTGTCCACTGTCCACTGTCATGCGTGATGTCGTCTCTGATGTCACTCATGTTGTGTTTCAGATAAATTGCTCAGCGTCTCCTCTTCGTCTCCTCGTCCCTTCATCCGTCAACCCACTATCAGCCTTATCACCGCTCAGCCCTGGACCTCCTCCTGCCGCCCCTCCTCTGGTCCTCCTCCCCACTCCTCTTCCTCCCCTCCTCCTCTTTTCTCCTCCTCCTCCCCTGCGGCGGTCAGGCCCGTCCCACTCCGTCTCCGAGGTCTGTCAGAGACGCTGCTGCAGGACTTTGAGGAGAGACGAATCCAGCTCAAGTTGGAGGAGAGTGCTGTGAGTCACCAACACTTCCTGTCTTATTTTGGAGATTTAGTGCTGTTTCCTATTGCTGAACTGACAGGAAGTGTACAAACTACCAAAATAAGAGCTGGATGGAAAATTGTGAATTATTGTTTGATTTAAAAATCAGACTTTAGTTACAACTTCCTGTTTTTTTTTCAGTACGCAGGAATCCAACCAATCGATGCCGTGAACAATGAGGTACGGCCTGTAAACCAGTTTGTTAGTTTACCAGTCAGTTAACTAGTCAGTTAACCAGCCTGTAAACAGTCAGTTTACCAGTCTGTAACCAGTCTGTAAACAGTCAGTTAACCAGTCTGTAACCAGTCTGTAAACAGTCAGTTAACCAGCCTGTAAACAGTCAGTTTACCAGCCTGTAAACAGTCAGTTAACCAGTCTGTAAACAGTCAGTTAACCAGCCTGTAAACAGTCAGTTAACCAGTCTGTAACCAGTCTGTAAACAGTCAGTTAACCAGCCTGTAAACAGTCAGTTAACCAGCCTGTAAACAGTCAGTTAACCAGTCTGTAACCAGTCTGTAAACAGTCAGTTAACCAGCCTGTAAACAGTCAGTTAACCAGTCTGTAACCAGTCTGTAAACAGTCAGTTAACCAGCCTGTAAACAGTCAGTTAACCAGTCTGTAAACAGTCAGTTAACCAGTCTGTAAACAGTCAGTTAACCAGCCTGTAAACAGTCAGTTAACCAGTCTGTAACCAGCCTGTAAACAGTCAGTTAACCAGTCTGTAACCAGCCTGTAAACAGTCAGTTAACCAGCCTGTAAACAGTCAGTTAACCAGTCTGTAACCAGCCTGTAACCAGTCAGTTAACCAGCCTGTAAACAGTCAGTTAACCAGTCTGTAACCAGTCTGTAAACAGTCAGTTAACCAGCCTGTAAACAGTCAGTTAACCAGTCTGTAACCAGCCTGTAAACAGTCAGTTAACCAGCCTGTAAACAGTCAGTTAACCAGTCTGTAACCAGCCTGTAAACAGTCAGTTAACCAGTCTGTAAACAGTCAGTTAACCAGTCTGTAAGCAGTCAGTTAACCAGTCTGTAACTATCACTTTGTCTATTCATCTGTTTTCAGGTTGTTGAGTCGACTCGTGTAATTCGACATAAAAACCAGCGTGCTCTGCTCTGGGAGGCCGGAGTGTTCACCAACCAGGAGGAGAACCAGTACCAGGAAAATCATTGAGACCAGAACCAGTACCAGGAAAATCATTGAGACCAGAACCAGTACCAGGAAAATCATTGAGACCAGAACCAGTACCAGGACCGGAACAGGACCCGGACTGTTCGGTGATTTTTGAATGGCTTCAGATTAAAATGGTTTTACAGTGAAACAATCCAATGCAGAGTTCGCTCCTGATTGGTCATTTAAGATGACAGCCCCTCTCCTCATCCAATCAGCTGCCAGTTGCTAAGTAGATCTTCAAACACAGACGATGAGTCATAGATAAATGAAAAAAGTTTAAATTGAAGTTTGTTTTCATGATTTAAGAATAAAAATAATGTTTCAAATTCTCTCATGTTTGTATTGAAGATGATAACTTATTTTTTTTATTTTGATAGTTTTGTTTTTACTTCCTGGTTGTTCGGAAAACGTTTTATGAGAAGAAGCGGACTGACTAACATACATTATTAACATTCACGACTAAGATACAGTGGCTTGTAGAAGTATTGACCCCTGTTGGCATTTTTCCTACCTTGTTGTCTTACAACCTGGAAATAAAATGACATGAATTTTTATTTGGATTTCATGAAATGGACAAACATAAAATAATCCAATGTAAAATGAAATAAATGTTGTTTTTTCACATTATGCTGTGTTTATTAAAAATCAATGTAGTTTTTTTAATTGTAAGACAAATAAACAGGAAAATGCCACGCAGGGTCAATACTTAGGCTACTATGAAAACACCGGAGGTTGTCATATCAACATAATTTGTTCGGGTTACATACATATACCGTGTGTGGGCTTTGATGTGATTGAGGCTTGGGTAATAAGTTTTTCTTATGCTCGTCTTATGGTGGACTAATATAAATGTAAAATATTTGACTGACAAACCCAACACAATGTTATACAGCATAGACACAGGACTCAATTGCAGAACTTGGGACGCATGTACAAGAGTTAACAGTCTCAGGCAAAGGTTTGGTACGTGGGATCCAATCAGAAAATCAGGCAAACAATCCAAAAGGGCAAAGGCAGGGTCGAAAACAAGCGGGATCCAAAAACCAGTAACCATGAATACTTAGGAAAACGCTGGAGAGTAGGACACGAAGGACACTGATCTGGCACTGGGGGAGAACAATGGGCTTAAGTACACTGGGAAATGAGGGAATCACAGATGTGGTTAATTAGAGGTGGGACAAACACACGACAGGAAAACTAGGAGGCTGGAGTGGGTCGGGCCTGAACTGGCCCACTGAACATGACCAACATACGTGACTACAGTTTGTTCATATTGATGATGAATCCTCCATGCACACCAAAGTTATTCATGCAATTCCACAAGGTTAGAAGTAGGCACAGAGTCTGTTTTCCACACTCGTAAAATCTATATTTAAATTTAAATATCTGTCGGTTCCTCAACTTATCTTGATCCACAATCAAGTAGAAGGCAGAGAGTGGTCTTTATGCCGCTGATTATGGTTTTCATGCACACAGATTTTGGAACTGAAATGATGCCATATAGGACCACTATTCAGTTTATACATGCTATATATGCTTTATACATCATTACGAATCACTCCATTAATTTTCATTGTCATGCTGACGAAACCAGTCAGTTAAAGTTCTTGTAATTGGACCCAAACTCCTCAGAAACTCTTTCTAGAGTCTTAGTTACTTTAGACGGGATCACCCTGGCCTCCAGCTCCACTGTAAAGAATCTTGGAGTTGTTTTTGATCAGGATTTGTCCTTTAACGTCACATGAAACGAGGCTGGACTATTGTAACTCTTTGTTATCAGGCTGCTCCAATACGTCTCTGAGGACTTTGCAGTACGTAGACTGACAGGAACGGGTGTGTTAGCTCAGTTAGCTCCATGGTTGAACAGTCCAAGTCATCAGATTTGATCGTTAGCAGAATGAAACAGCGTGTTCGCCGTCCTTTCAGTAATCATGGATCATTCATCAGAGACCACGAAGGACAATTCAAACACACCAGAGGCCATCCAGCAGCCAGTGTGTTTCCATGGTAACATAACAGTACCAGGAATATAGTGTGTGTGTCTGAGTTCTTATCTCAACATCTACACGGTTACTATGGAAACTGCATAATGAACCTGAAGGTGCAGGACATGAGACAGAATGTGTTGTGTTCATGTTGTGTTCATGTTTTCATATCGCACTCATGTGTTGATGTGTTCTGTGTTGCATTCATGGGTTCATGTTGTGGCGACACACTGCACCCTGTCTTCCATTTCTTGGTTGTGTATTGTCTTGGTGCAGGTACGGTAAGTGGGCGTGGCAGAGGGTCGTGAGCCGAGTGGACACACCTGAGGCCTGTCACGCACCTTTTTAAAAGTACTGAGACAACAGCTGGTTTTTTTTGTCTGATGGTTTGCTTGTGTTATAGCATTTATCTCAACTCATACTCATGCACTCACTGACACCACTGATACTGATGTCAACGTTCATGTTGTGTTCTCGTGTTCATGTTGTGTTCATGTGTTTGTGGTGTTTGTGTTCATGTGTTTGTGGTGTTTGTGGTGTTTGTGTTCATGTTGTGTTCATGTGTTTGTGGTGTTTGTGTTCATGTTGTGTTCATGTGTTTGTGTTCATGTTGTGTTCATGTGTTTGTGGTGTTTGTGTTCATGTTGTGTTCATGTGTTTGTGGTGTTTGTGTTCATGTGTTTGTGGTGTTTGTGTTCATGTTGTGTTCATGTGTTTGTGGTGTTTGTGTTCATGTTGTGTTCATGTGTTTGTGTTCATGTTGTGTTCATGTGTTTGTGGTGTTTGTGTTCATGTTGTGTTCATGTGTTTGTGTTCATGTTGTGTTCATGTGTTTGTGGTGTTTGTGTTCATGTTGTGTTCTCATGTTCATGTTGTGTTCATGTGTTTGTGGTGTTTGTGTTCATGTGTTTGTGGTGTTTGTGTTCATGTTGTGTTCATGTGTTTGTGGTGTTTGTGTTCATGTTGTGTTCATGTGTTTGTGGTGTTTGTGTTCATGTTGTGTTCATGTGTTTGTGGTGTTTGTGTTCATGTTGTGTTCATGTGTTTGTGGTGTTTGTGTTCATGTGTTTGTGGTGTTTGTGTTCATGTTGTGTTCATGTGTTTGTGGTGTTTGTGTTCATGTTGTGTTCATAAACACATCCAGACACTAACTTCAATTGGTGATAAAATTGTCAGTAAAAAAACAATTGACGAATAACTTTTAATTAAACTTTCATCATAATGACCACAGAGCATGCAGCATCCTTTAGTCTGAAACTCTTTTCTCTTAATTTGAAAGGTTTTTTATAGCAGCATTTTTTTTCTTTTTCCTGTTTCCAGTCATAACAGATTCAAGAGCAACAATGTTTTTACATTCAGATGTTCACAGATATCAGCATTCTGTTCGCACAATTAGAAAACCTCCATCAACATGCTACAACACAGACACGTGAACAACGGGGACAGACCAGGATCAGGATGAGGACCAGGACCGAGATCAGAATAAACTGACTCAGGATAAACTGACTCAGGATAAACTGACTGAGGATAAACTGACTCAAGATAAACTGACTCAGGATAAACTGACTCAGGATAAACTGACTCAGGATAAACTGACTGAGGATAAACTGACTCAGGACAAACTGACTCAGGATAAACTGACTCAGGATAAACTGACTCAAGATAAACTGACTCAGGATAAACTGACTCAGGATAAACTGACTGAGGATAAACTGACTGAGGATAAACTGACTCAGGATAAACTGACTCAGGATAAACTGACTCAGGACAAACTGACTGAGGATAAACTGACTCAGGACAAACTGACTGAGGATAAACTGACTCAGGACAAACTGACTGAGGATAAACTGACTGAGGATAAACTGACTCAGAAATAAACTGACTCAGGACAAACTGACTCAGAATAAACTGACTCAGGATAAACTGACTCAGGATAAACTGACTCAGGATAAACTGACTCAAGATAAACTGACTCAGGACAAACTGACTGAGGATAAACTGACTCAGGACAAACTGACTCAGGACAAACTGACTGAGGATAAACTGACTCAGGACAAACTGACTCAGGATAAACTGACTCAGGACAAACTGACTGAGGATAAACTGACTCAGGACAAACTGACTGAGGATAAACTGACTCAGAATAAACTGACTCAGGATAAACTGACTCAGGATAAACTGACTCAAGATAAACTGACTCAGGACAAACTGACTGAGGATAAACTGACTCAGGACAAACTGACTCAGGACAAACTGACTGAGGATAAACTGACTCAGGACAAACTGACTCAGGATAAACTGACTCAGGACAAACTGACTCAGGACAAACTGACTCAGGATAAACTGACTGAGGATAAACTGACTCAGGATAAACTGACTGAGGATAAACTGACTCAAGATAAACTGACTCAGGACAAACTGACTGAGGATAAACTGACTCAGGATAAACTGACTCAAGATAAACTGACTCAGGACAAACTGACTGAGGATAAACTGACTGAGGATAAACTGACTCAGGATAAACTGACTCAGGACAAACTGACTCAGGATAAACTGACTCAGGACAAACTGACTCAGGACAAACTGACTGAGGATAAACTGACTCAGGACAAACTGACTCAGGACAAACTGACTGGGGATAAACTGACTCAGGATAAACTGACTCAGGACAAACTGACTCAGGATAAACTGACTCAGGACAAACTGACTCAGGACAAACTGACTCAGGATAAACTGACTGAGGATAAACTGACTCAGGATAAACTGACTCAGGACAAACTGACTCAGGACAAACTGACTCAGGATCAGGATGAACTGACTCAGGACAAACTGACTCAGGATAAACTGACTCAAGATAAACTGACTCAGGATCAGGATGAACTGACTCAGGACAAACTGACTGAGGATAAACTGACTCAGGATAAACTGACTCAGGACAAACTGACTCAGGATAAACTGACTCAGGACAAACTGACTCAGGACAAACTGACTCAGGATAAACTGACTCAGGATAAACTGACTCAGGATCAGGACAAACTGACTCAGGACAAACTGACTCAGGATAAACTGACTCAGGATCAGGATGAACTGACTCAGGACAAACTGACTCAGGATAAACTGACTCAGGATAAACTGACTCAGGATAAACTGACTCAGGACAAACTGACTCAGGACAAACTGACTCAGGATAAACTGACTAAGGATAAACTGACTCAGGATCAGGATGAACTGACTCAGGACAAACTGACTCAGGATAAACTGACTCAGGATAAACTGACTCAGGATCAGGATGAACTGACTCAGGATAAACTGACTCAGGATAAACTGACTGAGGATAAACTCTCGATGAGCAGCGCTGAAACAATCAGTGAGTATCTTTATCATCATCCATCCTCAAAACCTACACGCACGCACACACACACACACACGCACACAATCTCAACACACAGCCTCAACCAATCAGAAAGCAGCACACAAACAAACATGCTTAGAATCACTTTAGCAACCAAGCCATCACAACATAAGGGCAATAACAGTCCAGGTAATATACAATCAGTGTAAGACCTTCAACATGGCCGCCACAATGTCCAGAAAATGACAGGAAACACTGTCATAGGCCACACCCCCAGAGGAGGTGGGGCCAGAGGCAGGTGGTTGTGGTGGACGATGTTGTGACACTGCAGGGTTCAGGTTTGTTGCATGTTTGTGCTTCAGAAAATTGTTTGTGCTGTTTTGATGTTGACAGAACAAGTTGCCATGGAAACTGTAGCTTCCTCTTCAGTAGCTCAACACTGTGGACAATCGTCTCTCAGGTGAAGGTCATCAAACAGCGAGCCAGACCGTCAGACACAAAGTCATGTTTTCAGTATTTTCAGGTATTCTTCATGGTATCTTAAATGAATTATTATTATTAATCTCATGATGCCACTCTTTGGCGGACATTATTGGAAAGGTCATGGACATGTCTTTCCAGAGTGTTGAGCCACATCGACACCAGAATTATGGAAATGTTCCAACTTTCCATTGCATGAAACCCAGGTGGTGTCCTGTCCAGGTGCTGTAGTGACCAAAATAATGGCTTTTATTTTGAAAGGGTCTAGTCCTTAAATCTTCGTCCCTGCAAACTCTTATAGTAGTTCTCCTGTTCAGTCTGGTTACGGATCTCTCGATCCAACAGAACTAGTGCCGTCTTGCGTCTCATAGCCATCTCCCTGCGCTGAGCTTCCACACACACCTCCACCTGTGCGTTAGGTGGGGGCAGGGCTGGGTCAGGTTCGACTACAGCACGCGGCGAGGCGGATCGGTGAGGCCGGAAGCTGCTGCCACGGGCCGCAGAGTCTCCCCGGTTTAGGCTGTTGAGGTCGTAGGTGTCTCGTGGGTCGCCTCCGTTAGATGCCCCTGCCCACTCCCATGGGTTACTGTTACCTGCAAGGGGCGGGGCTTGCGGAGGGGGTGGGGCTTGGACAACAGGATGATGAGGGGCGTGGGCGTCCACTGTGATGATCCCTGAGCCCTCCCTCTGCTCGGGGGGGGCGGTAATGTGGAGAGTCAGTGGTGGAGGAGGTGCCGGAGCATGTGGAGGTGGTCTCCGAGGATTTCTCCACTGAGGAGGATGAGGGGAGGAGGCCCTGCTGCTTTGACATGGTGATGACCTGCATGAGTCGCGGTTGGTTGGCAGCACCACGGGCTGACCCCTCCCCAGTTGTCTTCTCTCTGATGGCTAGCCACTTTGCCCGGGTCAGGGCACTCTTTGGGGACACTGGTGGTGGTCCAGCCTCAGGGATCTGTGGTGGTCTGGGAGTAGCCACGGCTTTGGCACCACCTGGCGGTGGAGTGGGATTACGGCTAGAAGATGCCCTCCCAGGCTGCACTGTGGGCTGGTAGATGGGGACCTGAGACCCTGCCTCATCTGTCCCCACAGAGCCCACCTCAGAGCCGTCTTCGCTGGCCTCGTGCTCCGCCTCGTCCCGGACATTCAGGCCTCTCATCTCCATCGACTTCTGCTTCCACTCCGACACCAGCTGCTGTGAACGCATTGGGTCCATGGGAACCTGCACCGCCTTCAAACGCCGCTGCACCGGCTGCACCGGCTGCACTGACTGCACCGGATCCTCTGGTCCTGTGTTGGCCCCCAACACTCCGTTAACGTTCATGCTCGCCCTGGGCAGCGTGTTACTGAAGGTCAACATGGTCTCCTTGCCCATGGGGCTGCGAGGAGCCAGCAGCTCCACATCCACACTGGCTCTCTTCAGGCTCCCCATGGAGTCCTTCTCCCTCTGTAGGGGCCCCAAACCCTCCAGCCGGTCCATGGGCGCTGGAGCTGCTGCTATCTCATCATTACTCTCCGAGGCGGAGGCGGGGCCCTTGTTGTAGACGGACTCGTGTCCTCGCTCTGTCAGTGCACGGAGGGGGTCCTCCTTCAGGGGTGGGGGAGGTGGTGCTGGAGTGACGTCATCAGAGGACTTGAAGTTAGCAACAGCATGAAAAGCCTGAAGAAGAAAAACATCATCTTTAAAATCCTGATTTCACACCAACGACACACAAAACTCAGCGTAATGACTGAAGGCTACCCAACAGTCCTGAATGTAGACCAGTCCTCAGTCCTCAGGTTCTCAGGTCAGAGTACTCTTAAGATGAAGCAGTTCATTTTTAGGGTTTCAGGCGACTTTTGATTTTTATTCTGGACTCTAACGTCATGAAGTTAAGGGTTCTTTTATTTTTCTGGCTTCAGATCAACTTCATGTTCATCATCTGATGTTGATCTGAACTGCTGAACATGTGATCTGTATCAAGACCAGAACAGAACATAACAGAACCGAACAGTCTGGTGTTTGCAGCATTTCATTCAGATCGTCGTCCAGTTTCATAAAAAAATGATCTGGTAGCTTTTGTCTGTTAGCTTTTCCTCCTCCATCAGTCCACTGGTTCTGATGCAGTCAACATGGCAACAGAGACACAAAGTTATCTCCCTGACAACAACAGGACTGAAACACTGATGACAGAACCTCGAGGACCCCCAACCATCCTGGACAGACTCACCAGATAAGCAGCGATGAAGGCTCCAATGAGGAAGCCCACATAGACGTCGATGGGATGGCTGCGGTGCTGAGTGATCTGAGTCAGACCCGTCAACGCCGCTGCAATGGCGAATGCGAAAACCAGGACGGGTTTGAGCAGCTTGGTGCTGTCGGAGATTGTTGAGTTAAAGTACATCTGAAAGGAAATGACAGGATGACTGTTTACTGCGAACATCTCACTGTTTATTCATGTCATCATTCATTAAATGAAACTCTCTGACTGACTCTCTGAGACTGTTTAAGACTCCTTGAGACCCTCTGAGACTCCCTGAGACCCTCTGAGACTCCCTGAGACCCCCTGAGACCCTCTGAGACTCCCTGAGACCCTCTGAGACTCCCTGAGACCCTCTGAGCCTCCCTGAGACTCCCTGAGACCCTCTGAGACTCCCTGAGACCCTCTGAGACTCCCTGAGACTCCCTGAGACCCTCTGAGACTCCCTGAGACCCTCTGAGACTCCCTGAGACTCCCTGAGACCCTCTGAGACTCCCTGAGACCCTCTGAGACTCCCTGAGACCCTCTGAGACTCCCTGACACTCTCTGAATCTCTCTGAGACTGTCTGTGACTGTCTGGGTCTCTGTGAAACCGTCTGAGATTGTCTGAGACCGTGTTTGTATTTGAAGGTAACATGGTTTTCTTACAGAGATGTAAACAGCAGCGAAGGCGGACAGAGTTGCATGCTGGGAAGGGAATGTTTTCCTGTCAACAGAGAGAGCAGAACTTAACTTCCTCCATCATCGTCATGACAACAGAAAGACAACAGGACCAGGAAACAGCAGGTAACTCACCTGGCGGCCATGATGGCGTGCTGGTCGTGTCCCGAGCAGATGTCTTTAGTGATGTAAGCGTTTCTGTCACAGGAGACACCGGCGAGCGTGTAGTTCGGTTTACAGACAGTGAGGAAGAACGGAGTGTGGTAACCTGTCGATAGCTGGATGATGTCAGTGACCAACGCCGTCGCACACAGGCCGAACACATGAACACCTGCAGAGAGACAGACAGGTGAGACTGAACACCTGTAGTTTCAGGTGTAGTCGTGTTTAGGTGTAGTTTCAGGTGTAGTAGAGTTTAGGTGTAGTTTCAGGTGTAGTTTCAGGTGTAGTTTCAGGTGTAGTTTCAGGTGTAGTTTCAGGTGTAGTCGTGTTTAGGTGTAGTTTCAGGTGTAGTTTCAGGTGTAGTCATGTTTAGGTGTAGTTTCAGGTGTAGTTTCAGGTGTAGTCATGTTTAGGTGTAGTTTCAGGTGTAGTTTCAGGTGTAGTTTCAGGTGTAGTAGAGTTTAGGTGTAGTTTCAGGTGTAGTTTCAGGTGTAGTTTCAGGTGTAGTCGTGTTTAGGTGTAGTTTCAGGTGTAGTTTCAGGTGTAGTCATGTTTAGGTGTAGTTTCAGGTGTAGTTTCAGGTGTAGTTTCAGGTGTAGTAGAGTTTAGGTGTAGTTTCAGGTGTAGTTTCAGGTGTGGTTTCAGGTGTAGTGTTTAGGTGTAGTTTCAGGTGTAGTCGTGTTTAGGTGTAGTTTCAGGTGTAGTCGTGTTTAGGTGTAGTTTCAGGTGTAGTTTCAGGTGTAGTCGTGTTTAGGTGTAGTTTCAGGTGTAGTCGTGTTTAGGTGTAGTTTCAGGTGTAGTTTCAGGTGTAGTCATGTTTAGGTGTAGTTTCAGTGTAGTAGTGTTTAGGTGTAGTTTCAGTGTAGTTGTAGATTTTGTAGTAGAGT